>RCUC01154794.1:0-70211 GCA_003697995.1 Taxidea taxus jeffersonii | reverse complement strand
ACAAACAAACAAAATCATTCTATAATGACCACAAAATAAAATTCCTCAGCATTATAAAAAGATTGATGAAAAGAATGGGAAAGAGGAGGGACCAGAAAAAGAAGTATAGTAGTCATTGAAAAAAAACCAACAAAAGATGATAGAAGACATGAATGTGGAGATGGTAGTTGACAGTAATATCCAAGCACTGGACCACCAACTTTGCCACCGTCATAGCCCTGGGCATCCAATAATTATGCCTCCTGTAGTTGGTCAAAAATGGAAAATTTCTTAGAAATCTCAATTTTGGTTTTAAGATGAATATAATTTTTTTAGAATATACTTGTGCTTTTTAAATTAAAAATTGTGTTTTTTTCCTCTAAGTTTCTATTTAATATTGTTCCAGGAAGATGCCTTTTATTATTTTTAAGGCTTTTTGCATACCCTGGTATTGTACAGTATGTTACAGATGATATAGATATCCCAATTTGGAAAATAGTAGTCTGGTCAATGCCTAGGGTGTTAGAGGACTGAGAGATAATTAAAATTCTTGAAGTAGCTAGGGTGACACTTAAAATGCCACTCATTAGTTAAAGTGCAAAATGGAATGATTACAACCAGTAGAAATGTACCTGTCAGCATAATCAGCTTATGCTGGCTGCTCTTTAGTTAAGGTGTTAGGGAAGCCAAGTCATAGTCAGACATCACTTTATTGATTTACTGAGAAATTACTGTCATCCTGACTATAAATAGTGCTCTCAGTATGATCCCAGTATGGCCATATTTTTTGCTCATATTCAGGCTCATATGGGAATCAGGAGGTTGCTTTATGGACATGAGATTAAGTGTTAGGTAAATAAAATATAAGGGCACTCTGCTGATACTCTGATGTCCCTGGGTTATGTTAGATCCTAGGAAAGGTTTACTGTTTTAAATTTCAGTTCAGTTTTCCAAAAGTCATCTTTTGTCTTTCACTTCTAAAATTTTAGTGGCATAGCTGCTCTTCAGTGCTTATAAATGTACAAAAGATAATTTGAGTTAAGAACAAAGATATTTCATATATTGTTATAATATTAAGCAATAGCAAGAAACCATAACAGGTAATTCAGGCCCACTTTCTTATACTTACAGATCATATCTTTTAAGGTCTCACTTTTGTCTTTACTGGCTAGAGGGCACAGACTAGCATCCTTCAGGACTGAATCTGCCTTACTTTGTTCAACTTGCAGTGCATTCTTAAACTGGTTATATCAAATGAAAATTATATATAAATTGGTATTTCTGGCTGCCATCTTGAAAAATTGTATCTTAGTGACTCTTTTAATGAAAATAACTGAAAAGCTAGGTAAAATATAAATATCATGACCAGGAAAAACAATAACAAAGCCCAAAATGCTAAAAATGAAGAGAAAATGGCAAGCTTGAAAGATAAGAGCCCAAACTGGATTTCATTCTTTTATTATATAAGAGGGCCTGATTCAGTTTTTTTTGAAGAATACATAGCCCAGAGTAGACAAGATATAAAATCTAGGTTGTGGTAGAGATTGAGAGGTGAGTAGGAGACTCCCGTCATACAGCGGGAATAGCAAGAGACAAGAGCAAACTATTGATAAACTCAATCCTCAAAGGGTGAAACCATCTTGTTAACCTGGGCTTGAGTGGAGGAGAAAAGTTTTCCTTGAATATTTGAGTTATCCTTCAACAAGTTTTGTAGCCAGAATTCATGCCATATGGTCAAGCTCCAGATCAAGATTTTAATGTAAGGTAGTCCCAGGATGACAGTGAACAAAACAACTGGCAGAAACAGATTTTGGTTTTGGAAATATGAGACTTCATATGAGGTATAAATAATTTCTAAGATATTTTTCAAGATGTATTTCAAGAAATAATGTGCTTAAGGCAAAGAAATAAGAATATATACCATAAGCAAGGACCAACAAAATAAGCAGAAAACCTTAGGAGAGTCACATTCATAAAAACTACAGATATTGGAATTATCAGACATAAATATAAAAAAGTAATTTTGTAGGGGCACCTGGATAGTTCAGTAGATATATGTCTGACTTGTGCTTTTTGGCTCAGGTCATGATCTTAGGGTTGTGAGATTGAGCCCCACATTGGGCTCTGTGCTGGGCATGGAGCCTGCTTGAAGTTTTCTCTCTCCCTTTCCCTCCACCCCTCCTCTTTCTCTGTCTCTCTCTTCTTCGCTAAAACAGTAATAATAATAATAATTCTGTGTAATGTGTTTTAAGAAATAAGAGATGCTTTAAAATGTTAATGATGAGAAAAATACTAAAACAGCACAATTAAAAATGACCCAAATAGAAATTAAAATGTGTGTGTGTATAATGCTTCAAATAAAAAAATCAATGTAATTAGTTGACATATGCTCCCATAAGGAAGAAATAAATGTTCTCAGATGAACCTTCCCAAACTAACATATTCAAAGCCCTAGAAAAATACTAAGTGAGCAAGCTCTTGAAGGATCAAGGTTTTGAAAAGAGGAGAAATCCAGAAATGTGGATGCCTGCCAATTATAAAGCAATGAATAAGATGATCAGGAACTGAGAAGAGATTTTGTCAGTTTCACTAGTCTTGAGGGACAGAAACTGAGTTCAGGGACAAAGGCAGCTGCTCCAGTTATTATTGCTGCAAACAAATCACCCCAAGTGGAGTGTTGTGGAACAGCAATTTTATTATGTTCAGAGATTCTGTGGTTCATGATTTTACTGAGGTTACAGCAGGGTTCCTTATCTCTGTCTAGCAATGTTTGAAGCTTCAACAGGGGAGATTCCATGGCTGGGGGTATTATGATGCCTGGGACCTGGGTTCATCTGGAGGAGTCTTCATGCATATGGGTAGGACTCAATGCTGGCTGTCAGCTGGAAGCTGAGCTGAGAATGTCATACCAAACAAAAGATGTAGTCTGTTTCGTTTAGTATTCCCACTTTGTCTAGTTTGGGCTTCCTCACAGCTTTGTGGCTAGGTTTTAAGCATGAAAGTCCCAAGGAGTAAGAGGCAAAAGTAGAAGGCACTTTTGTGATTTATACTCAAAAATCACATGGTATGCTTTCTTTCTACTATATTGATAATGTGGTCACAGAGCTAAGCCAAGGATACAGAGAAAAGGATAAAGATTATTAAAACCATCTTTGAAAAATACAATCTGTCACAATACTCCACATTTTTATTCAAGACCCTGGAATGGGTGAGGAAGCAGATCTTATGAAGACTAAAGCCCAATCTCATATCATTTCAGTTTCTTACTGGATTAAGATGATCTGTCTATACAATAATATTGTGCTCACAGCCAAAAATTTCTCTCTAGAAGAAGATACCTTCTAGAATTCTTATATATGCTACAGTTAATGCACAGGTTATGACATTAAATATAAAATGATAAGATATGAAAAACTAATATTGGCTAAAACAAAGAGAAAAGTGTTAATAAAAAATGATCCACAGAAGATGTAAATATTGGAATTGTCAGACAGGGATATTAAAATATTGCAGGTTAATATGTATAGGAAATTAAATGAGAAGATGGGGAATTATAGCAAGGCAGGACCTATAAAAATAGTAAAATAGAAATTCTGGGATTGAAAGTTACAGTAAGTGAAATGAATTTAATAAATAGCTTTAAGAGCAGACCAGAAAAACCTGAACAAAGAATTTGTGAACTGAAAGATAAGTCTGAATTCATATCCATACTAAAACATACAGAGGCAAAGGATAAGAGACACAGAAAAAGGGACGCCTGGGTGGCTCAGTAGGTTAAGCCTCTGTCTTCAGCTCAGGTCATGATCTCAGGGTCCTGGGATCGAGCCCCACATCAGGCTCTCTGCTCAGCAGGGAGCCTGCTTCCTCTCCTCTCTCTGCCTGCCTTTCTGCCTGCTTATGATCTCTCTCTCTCTCTCTCTCTGTGTCAAATAAATAAAATCTTAAAAAAAAAAAAGAAACACAGAAAAAGGTGTGAGAGATGGAGCATAGTAAGAAACAGGTAACATACACAAACCTAGGATTATAGAAGTTGAAAAGATAAGAAAAAGGCCAAGCTGATCTATAAATGTTAAGAATCTTCCAGGATTGATGAAACAGATTAAGGCACAGATTCAAGAAGTGCTGTGCACTTCAGAAAAATTGCATGTAGTTATTTCATAATAAAACATAAAAAGTCAAAGAAAAAGAGGAAATTTTCAGAGCACTTAGAGACAAAAGAAATGTTCTCTTCAAGGTATCAAAATGAGAGAGACAACTGACTTTTCACTGGCAACAATGAAAGCCAAAAATGAATGGAATGAACTAATCAGAGTACAGTGGTTCCCTGTTAGCCACAGCTTTGCTTTCTGCAGTTGTACTTGCCTGCAGTCAGCTGCAGTCCGGAAATAGATATTCTCCTTCTGACCTATCATCAGAAGAGCAACCATAGCCTAATGCTTCACCACATGCCTCTGCCTTTATCTTGTTCATCTCATCACGGAGGCATCTTATAATCCCATATCGTCACAAGAAGAAGATGGGCAAATACAGTACAATAAGATATTTTGAGAGAGAGAGACCATATTCACACAATTTTTATCATTGTTCTATTTTATTATTAGTTATTGTTAATCTCTTACTGTGCCTACTTCATAATATAAGCTTTATCATATGTGTGTATGTACAGGAAAAAATACAGTATATTTAATGTTTGGTACTATCCATGGTTCCAGGCATCCACTGATGATCTTGGAATATATCCCTTTGGGATGAGGCAGGGGCACTACTATACTGAAAGAAAGTAATTGCTATTTTATAATTTTGATATCAGCAGTGTATTATTAAAAAATAAAATTGAAATAAAGGCATTTTCATATAAATGAAAACAGAATTTGTCACCAGCAGATCCATACTAAAGGAAATACTTGAGTGTTCTTCATGCAGAAGGAAAATAATCTTGGAGGCACAGAGATGAGGTAAAGAACACAGCAAAGAATAAATATGTGGGTAAATCCAAATGAATGTTGACTATGTAAAACTATAATAACAATATTATCTTCTGAAACAAAATATGTAATGAATTAAAATATATGACAATAAACAGTATACACACAGGCACATGAGGATGGAATTGGCAATAAATAGAGAAGTTATCGGGTCTAAGATAGCTGGATTGTTCAGGCTGTGGTAAAAGTAGCCTTTTATTTTGTGTTCCTCTTCCCCCCCTCCTTTGACTTTCCTTTATATTATTTATTATTAGTGAGTTAACCCTATGTTCACTTGTTAGTTATACACTGTTTTACTACCTTTTTATGTTACACACTATGAGAGTATATACCATAGGTATTTTCACATGTAGTCTACTACATAGAGCAAATACTAAGATATATATAAGCAATGGCACAACAATAGTAATTTAATATAAATAAACTACTCCAATTAAAAGAAAGATTTTTAGACTTGATTTAAAAAAAATACTACTTATGAGACATGACTTAAGTATAAATATACACAAAATTTAGACATAAAGATATGGAAAAGTGCCCCATACTATTCCCCGATATAAACTTCCTACAATGAGGAAAGGGAATTAGAGTCAACACATATAGGGAATGCTTGGTAGGAGGAGGGAGGATAGTACTAAAAGTGGGTGAGGGTTTTTTGTTTTGTTGTTTTTTTTTTAAGTTGGGAGAAACTAGACCATGATGTTTTATAATATTTCATTACAGAATTTTTATAGAGATAAGTTGAAAGGATGTTACCAGTTGAATGACCAAGCCCTACCACCTAGGTTCTGTGCATTTTGCTCCATTTGCTTTGTTGCATATCTGTTCATTTATCCATTCATCATTTCATCTAATTTTTTATTACAGAATTCAAAATTAAGCCACCAATATCAATGACTACAGTATGTTTTTACACCAATGAGAATGATTTAGAAGAAAGAAAAAAAGTGGATGATTTTAAGATAGATGATTTTTTAAGAGAGATGATTTTAAGAGAGTGTGGTAATTTCTGGGACAGTGCCTCCAATAGTCAAGATGTGTTGGGATCAAGTGAAAAAGCAAAGTTGTTTATTAGCATTATTGGAAACATGGGATTTTTCTCAGGAGAGCAGTTCAGAGTATAAGGCACAGGAGCACGTAATAGGTAGAGATGATAGTGGGGACATATATTATAAATTCTCCTCTTATCATTTCTATTTTTTCCAGAAATATTAAACAAGATGCAAAGAGGTTTTCAGCTGAGAATGAAGTTGGAGAAAACAGAATTGGATTGAGGATTGAGGATTGAGGAAAAGATATGAAGTAATCATTGGGATAAGTGAGAGTCAGATTTTAGGGCATCCCTAAGGGCCTACTTGATGTTTGTGGGTATGAATATTTTCTGATGGTATCAATGTGGAGAGGTTAGGAAACATTGAAGGCAATGGTTTTTCCAGGTATTATCATATTATCATATAGATTTTTCATGTACCACTATGAGTAGCCTAATAGTAATAATTTTTAGCTAACATTATTCAAAGACATGGACAGGCGCCCCTTCTTACCACTCACACAACCTCACAGCAATCATAAACTTAATGGTATTTTTTTATAGTGCTGTCAAATCGCTTAGCTTAACTTAGAAATGTTACAGTTAAAACTTCCATTTTAAAGACTCAGTTTTAAAGAAGACATTAAGTGTCTGTGAATCAGGAAAACTATTCATAATAATTTTTATGCTAAGTAAAGTTCAGAAAGAAAAAAAATGTTTAGACTATCCAACAAGGAAAAATAAATTATGAAAGAAAATATTCAGCCATTTAATTTTCTGCCATAGATTGTTTGGACAGCATTATTGCTGCAACAGATCTCCAGCTTTATGGTTTAGAATAATTTATTTTTAAATAAGGTAGGATGAGAAGTGTATTGCACTTTTTGAGGGAAGGGAATGGTCAACCCTGAAAATAACTGGATGTTCTATAAAACTGGGTATGTGGGCCTCAGTTTTATTCTTTTACATCAGAAAATGGTTTCACATGTGCACAGATGATTTCAGAGAAGTAACAAATTACACACCTCGAAACATGTCTAGCAGTTCTATGAGTGCTGGATGTAGTGAGGACTTTTGGGGACAACTTTGTTTTTCTGCTGTGTCAGTTTAAATCAGTCATTGTTCCGAATTCCGTCGTGTCCCCACATAAAGAACTAGATAGAATTTTATTAGAAAGTACGATTGATAACAAATGGCTTTCTTAAAACTTATTCTACCTTTAAGAAATAGTAAATTAACAGTGGCAGGAAGTCAAGAAAGGAACACATTCTCATTTACTTTGTTGTGAATTCTATAGAGATTCATGGCAAACTCAAGAAATAAAGCACAAGGCATCTGTTGTTGTTAAAGGAAAATTACCCATTTTATATCAGCCTAAAGCAGCTTCATTTAGTAGGATCTCCAGGGCCATATTAAACCATGCCTTCTTTGTTTGGTAATTTGGGGATGGAGAGGAGCTTTTTCTACATTGTCCTTTGTTATTTTTTTTTTTCAAGGAAATATTGCCTTTGACAAAGCACTAAATACATTTAGAATTTTAACCACTGATAAACTCAATTCTGCTATGTTTTGAAGGTCATGGATTCTTTCACATTCCTTTAGAAGTACTTGGGCCAAGGGCAGAGTTGTCATCTTGACTTCACTTTAGTATATGCAACTACTGACGGAACAATGTAAAATTCTCCTAGGACCAAACTTAAATCCTTCAAATTACCTTTTGAAGGAAGACTTTTCTTCTGTTAACTTAATTTTGGCAAGTCAGTATAGTCTTTCAACTAAGAAGAGCAGGTTTTAACATAGCTCCAATTTCTTTGAAGTAAGACAAGCATCCAAGAGACATTAATTGCTATCTTCTAAGCAACTCCCTCTATAAGATCATGGATCTAAAAATTATAGAGTTGGACGGTCAGAGGTGGTCAAGTCTAAACCCTTATTTTATAAATGAAGAAATTTGGGGCCAGAGAGAACTAGTTTGCCCAAGGTCACATAACCAATTAGTGAATTCTTAGTTATTTTTAGAATAGAGGGATATATCAACATGAGACCTAACGATTTAAACAGAACTTAGTGAGTCTCATCTGAAACCTGATTTTAAAAATCTCGACTTGCCGAGATGTTAGTTTAATTGGGGTGTGAAAATAGTTCTCCCACAGTTACACAATGTCACTCCTGACAAACTTTGTAGAGCTACAGTTTGAAGTCAGTCACTGCTGCTTTAAACTCCCATGCATTAAAAACAGAATCACTGATGCATCTCCATTTCCTGTGTATTACACCCCCCCCCCCCGTTTTCTTCTGAAAACTCTGCCTGCATTTCTGACACTGTCAACACAACCAGTCAAGTTCAGTTCCTTACAGGTTCCTGGATATCAAACGTATGTAACTAGAAATTAAATTTTTGTGTTACCTTTTCAGATATGTTGCAAAGAGAATACTGGGATAATCTTCAAGTATGTGGTTTAAGTATTTGATCATGGTGCAGACCTTCTAGCCTGGCTTTATGGTTGGTATCTTTTTTTTTTTTACTTTTTTTCTGGCAGAAAGCCAACAGTGCCAGGCATGACCTCATTCTCAAGCACACCTCTTCCTCCTTGAAAGCATCTGAAGCTTTATCAGTACAGAAATGTTCCATTAGTTCCTAAAGTAGATGTTTCTAATCTTCGAGAGTATACTGTTTGAACAAATTAGTACTTTACATTGTTATACTAATTTACAAGTCATATACTACATCCACGTGGTATTTTATTATTTATTTATTTATTATTTAAAAGATTTTATTTATTTATTTGACAGACAGAGATCACAAGTAGGCAGAGAGGCAGGCAGAGAGAGAGGAAGGGAAGCAGGCTCCCTGCTGAGCAGAGAGCCTGACGTGGGGCTTGATCCCAGGACCCTGGAACCATGACCTGAGCAGAAGGCAGAGGCCTTAACCCACTGAGCCACCCAGGCGCCCCTCCACATGGCATTTTCGTTGGAACTCGCCAAACAGATCTTTAGACTCAGTGGTGTACCAAGACGATGATGGTTAGAGTAGTCTACCTGAGGTGCCCCCAATAAGTGAGTGTAATCTGGAGAATTTCAAAACAATGATAAAACCGTATAAAATTGGCCTACATTTCCCTGTTACTGTGTGATATCAGTTGTTAACAGTCTTCATGATAAGATATTCCTCCTCAACAAACCTTTCCTTTGGTGGAAGTTCTAAAAAGATTCTATGTTTACTGAATTATAATCACACATATGTAAACTTCAAATGAACAACATTTTATATTTTAGGCCTCATATTTCATGTGGAAGAAAATTTGGATAATTCCCAATTGTACAGTTGGTTTGTGGACTGTCTGTTGAAGAGTCACTTTAAATTCTTAACAGTTGAGAATTATTTAGATTCTCTTAAGATACAATTTGTTTCTTCAGAACTTGTGACACTACATATTCTTGCATTTAAACAGTAAATTGGAAAGTACAGGGACTGTAAATATGAAAAAATAGAACTTGAGTCACTTCAATTATTTCACTGTATGTTACCACTTGGAGTTTTATTTGTGTTTAAAGTTTTAAATGGCAACACAGAGTGTATTGTAAGAGATAATATTTTCCATTTGGGAAGAGTGAGTTTTTAACTGGCCATACATGAAATAGAATTGTTTAGTATAGAAGGGGTGTCTGTTTCATGTGTCAAACTAAGCTTGCCCCTCTTTCGAGGAATATTTGAGAGTATTCGATCCTATCATATACTAAAAATTATTTAAGAGTTCACTGAGTACATGGTTCTGAAGCAGGAAATGGAAGCAAAGAACATGAAAAGGAGATGTGTGCTTGAGCATACACATGTGGGTGCATATGTGAGTGTGTGTGCATGCATAATGGGGATGTGGTCTTGAGATAAATAGAGCTTATTTTATACTTTGTCCTGCTTACTGTAATCTCCATTTTGTGGAAGGAAGCTAAAAGAGACTGGCTAAGAAGACTTACCTGTGGATATTTATCTTAGCAAGACAGTGGTAAAGAGCAATTTTCTATTAGTCTGTCACATTTGCTCAGTACCTATTTGCAAAAGTTTATAAAAAATGAGTAGAAGGGGTACCTGGGTAGCTCAGCCAGTTAAGCAGCCGGTTCTTGATTTCTGCTCAGGTCACAATCTCAGGGTTGTGAGATTCAGCCCCCTGTCAGGCTCTGTGCTCAGCGGGGAGTCTGCTCTCTCCCTCTCCTTCTACCCTCCCCACCCTGCTCTCTCTCTCTAAAACAAATAAACAAATCTTTTCTAAAAAGCGAGTAGAAAACATATAATTCTGTTTGATCCTCATACATGAATAAGTTGAGTAGTAAACAGAATTTGGGGCAACTGATACATTGTCCACACTAATTTGTAAGATTGTGATTTGGCTCAGCACTTTAAATAAAATTTATACCAAAATATATACTACTATCAGAAAACCTTTAAAAAGCCACCTTTCCAATATACCTGTAGGACACAGTGACAAGGTAATATTTATAAGATTTTCTGATTAAAATAATAATAAATAATGAATGAAGTTAGTAAATCAAAGTAGGAAACTTTATAGACTCTTGAACATTAATGAGATCTACCCTTTACAAGCTCTATGACCTTCAGTAAGTCATTTCACATTCCTGTTCTTTTTTTCTTATCTGTAAGGTGAAGAAAATAAAAACATCTCGTTGTGGGGAACCTGGGTGGTTCAGTCAGTTAAGTGTCTGCCTTTAGCTCAGGTCATGATCCAGGAGTCCTGGGATCAAGCTCTGTATCTGGTTCCTTGCTCAGCAGGGAGTCTGCTTCTTCCTCTGTTCCTCACCCCTCTCTCACTCTCCCACTCTTTCTCTCTCTGTCTAACAAATAAATTTTAAAACCACCTCACTGTTTTGTCCAGATTAATAAATTATAGCTAGACAGATAGATGATAGATTGTGGCCCATAGTAGGGGTTGAATAAATGTTAGCTTATAATTAAATAGAATTCAGTTTCTTTTGAAAATTCAAGACCAAAGGTCTGTATACAGAAGTCTATATAAAGATCCCTAATAGCATACCAGTATTTCTGAATTTAAAGGGCTGAGGCAGTGATATATTTCCCTACTGAGCCAATTTTGCAAAGTTCTTTTTTTATCCACATATATGTGAGTCAGTAACCAATTTATATATACTTGCAAGGGTAACAGTCTTGCTAGTAAAAATGTCAGTATAGCTGGTTATGTATGTAACATATCTGTGTAGTAATTGTTCATCATAGTATTGTAGGTAGTATTATACTCATCATAAAATCTTTTTTGAAATTCTAACAGTAAGAACTGTGTTGCTCATTCCTTTGGCCTGCAGGAATAATAAGGTTTAACCTCATAGCATTTCTGATGATGATACCATTCTGTTCAGCCACAGTCATAGCCCAGGAGGAAGAGAGGGATGATGCTTGTGAGACAGTGGGGCTGCCCTGAAAGCCAGGTGTCAGTAGTCAATCATCTTACAGAATGGGCCATCTGCAGTCCCTTTTTGTCTAGTGTCAGTAATGGGGGCTTCACCCTTCTGGGGGCAAGTGGCCTCTGGATAGCCTTGCTGTATGTCCTTCTTAAAATGGAAAGCAAAGGTAGTATGAGATTAGGATTCCACAAAGTGAGTAAAATATTTTATTTTGGTAATATGTTAAGGACACCTTTGATCCAAAGCACCCCATGTTTGTCACAACCATTATCTACTGCCACCTTTCAGGGAATTGCAGTTACTGACAGAGGTGATAGAGGGAAGTTGAGGTTGTGATACAGAGACTGTAGCCCTCCTTCTTACCTGTACTGCTAAATTTACGATTTTATTTACTTTTTTGACAGAGAGAGAGAAAGCACAAGCAGGGGGAGCATCAGGCAGAGAAAGAAGGGGAGGGAGAATCAGGCTCCCCATGGAGTAGGGAGCCTAATGTGGGGCTCAGTACCAGGAACCTGGGATCATGACGTGAACAGAAGGCAGATGCTAAACCTACGAGGCCACCCCCGTGCCCCGAAGCAGGGCTCCTTCTTACACTAGTAAAGCTCTCTGACTGAATCATCCGTCCTGAATCTTTAGTCAGCCACTTGGAATACTTTGGTACGATCAGGGACTCAAAAAGGATCTCAGAAAAATTAAAAGATGAAAGGTGAACAGAAATTAGTTTTTCAAAGATGAATGTGGAAAGAATATTACAGGAGAAAGAACAAGTACAAAGCCTTTGCTGCCAAAAAGAATATAGCATGTGTGGAGTATTCAAAGTGTTTTATTCTATGGAAACATAGACGACTGAGTGAATTGGAGGCTGTGGAGGCCAAGATAGTCAGACTGTAGCTATGGACCAAATGCAGATCACCTTCAGTTTTTATATGCTCCCTGCACTTTTACATTTTTAAATGATTTTTAAAAATCAAAAGACAAACAGCCATATTCTATGATATGTAAAAATCCTATGAAATTTCCATTTCAGTGCCCATAAATGCTGTTTTATCATAATACAGCCAGGCTAATTTTTTTGTTTTGTTTTACATATTGTCTAGGACCACTTTCTTACTACAACAGCAGAACTGAGTATGAAAGACCATATGGTCTATGGAACCTAAAATATTTACTCTCTGGTCTTTTACAGTATTCTCTGAATCATACTCTGGAGGGTAGATGTAGGATGAGTGATGAGAGGTTGATAATGGAGTCAAATCGTGAAGATTCCTGGAGCTTCCATTAGGAGATTTCTATTTTATTTTGGAAGACAATGCAGACCAACTAAAGGGTTTTAAGTACCTCACAATTTCTGAACTTGGATCCTAGTTAATTCGCTTCCTTTTATGCTCTCTTGTCTTGGATTGATTTCTGGGGAAGCACTTCTACATTGTTACCTCTTACACTGTTCCTGGAGTTTTGTAAGTTAGTTAGTCTAATCATAGCGTCCATAGATTGCCCTGTTCACAATGTTGCACTTGCCCAAAATAAGTGGTTTCCATTTTCAGGTGGGTCCATTTTAGACCCTCCCTTTACCTCTGCCTCTGAGTCCAAACCATGAGCTCAGTTGTGATGTTAACTGATGACTCTTAAAGATAGAAGGTCATTTTTAAGCTCCTCAGCAGATGTTAGTTGGTGACACTGGTGAAGTGGTTACCTTTAGAGGAAACACTCCATTCGAAGGAAGCACTGGGGAAATAGAAGCAGAGAAACAGACTGAGAACAGCTGTGTCCAGACATCGAGATTCTAAGCATTGAGGAGAAATCTGGAGAACTTGTCATAGCGCCATCGGAACCATTAGTCTTTCTCCAATTTAGCAGAGAGGCTATTTTCTGCTACATTTGACAGGTGGGTGAGTTCTAATCTGCATGTCTATTTTGAAACATTGCTTACCCCAGGATTAAACATCTGGTTGAAAACACAGATAGGCAGTGGTTCGAAAACCTATTACTTGATATCAGTAGTTTAAAAGAGTATAACTGATTATTAGTTGTTTTCAAAGTTGGAATAAGGTGATTGCAATCAGTTGGAGAGATGGGCCATTCAATTTCCTCTTATGTGTTAACATTACTGAATTTTGTCTTATCGCTTGCCTTTCCAAAGTGAAATCCTTCCTCTCAATATCTACTCATTTGCTCTGGATCACCACAGAATAGAAAGAATCTAAATGTGGGTGCCAGTGTTGGCGTTTCCTTTGTTAGAATTTTACTGTTAGAATTTTAAACTCAATTCTCCTTTCAGGATTTTTTATCTTCTGACTACAGATTAGGTACATCTGCCAGTCCTTCTGTGTCATTTTTTAATTCTCATTCTTCAGAACTATTCAACAAGGAGTAATTTTGAACTGAATATTTATGTTGATCTGAATACGGTCCAAGTTTTTAATTTAGAACTTTTAAATATTAGCAGAGATTGTTAAGAATTTGTATTAAAATCTTTCATATTCTGGTGTCACAGAGAAAGAACCAATGGTTAAATCTTTCAACATTTTAAAGACGTTACTTTATGCTCTAGTGGATGAATATATGTATACAAAGTAATAATTTCTTCATGCATTTACATATATAATTTTGTCTTTAAGTTTGCACATGATGCATTTTAGATCACATTTTTATAATTAAATTTATAATTAAGGGAAAGTTAACATAGGATTGGTAAAATATATATGCACATATGTGTGCATACTCGTGTACAAAGGAATGTGCATACATAAACACATACATACAGATATAGTCATCATTGTATCCTTAGCTCCACCAATGATTATGTAATAGGCATTGAGTCATTATTCGTTGCATGAATTAAGAAGAATTCTTAAGTGCAATGTAAATTTTGGAGATGTGAAACCCTTACTTGGATCTGTATTTAAGAAGGTGCATTGTCTGATGGATCTTACATATATGAATTAATTAGATTTTCTTAATACCTGAATCATTTGACTATTTTTCCTACTGTACTGTAACAATAGGAGAGGTTCCCTTCTGTGTATAAAAGAAAAAATATTTTGACTTTACCATCTGCTGTTGTGTGCCTGATATTAAGTTTTGGCATATAGATTCAACTTGATCTTTCCAAATCTCAATGTTTAATGGTACTGGTATATGTTTTAGGTATATCCACTTGGGTTTTTTAAAATCAGAGAACCATAGAATTTAGAGGGTTTTTAAAAGCTAAGTGAGAAATATATTCTTTCTGTAATCTGTGCAATTGAAGCAGGAAGGAAAGGGATGCAAATCTGAGGCTACTAAGCAAGAAATAATGCCTGAAAACATTTTAGCCACTCCCCTTTATTCATAAATATTAGTTAATTCTGATTCTTAGTTCTAGATGTAGATTTCATGTGTATTTGGAATTAAAATTAGAATTCTGTATTTTAGTTTTTGAAATTCTGTTGTTTTGCTTTAGTTTCTCAATAAAAAGTTAAAATAAGTTTAAAAAAATCATGGGCTTTCCTACCTCTTTCAGCAGAACCCTGCAACTATTTATGCAGTGGGTGAAATTTCTTTAGGAAAAAGAGATTCTCATCCTCAAAAGTGTGCAAAACCTCTGGCATAGACAATCTCAATGCTCCCTTTCTTCATTATGGACATTTGTCAATGTCTAGAGATAGTTTGATTGTCATGTGTAGGTGAGTGCTATTAACATATAGTAGGCAGGGGCCGCAGATGCTCTAAGCATCCTATAAGGCACTGAACAGCCCCTCTCACTCCTCTCTGCAAATAGAATTATCTGGACCACAATGTCAGTAGTGCCAGGATTGAGAAACCCTACTCTAGACAAATTCCTGATTTTACTGATGAGGACACTGTACGGTAAGGTGGGATGATCTGTCCGTCACACAGTTTATTCCATGCCTGAGTTCATGTGTTGATTTTCTTTACTTTACAAAGGACACTTTACCCAAAGACCCATATGAAATGGAAATATGGAAAGAAAAGTAACACCAAAATACAAATATAAAAGAATAGCATTTTATACTATTGCATATGCTTGATTGCAATAAATAATTCACTGTTATCCAGCACACTATCTGTAACAAATGTCAGTATCCCTGGGGCACTTGGGTGGCTCAATCAGTTAAGCATCTGAGTCTTGATTTCAGTTCAGGTCATGATCTCAGGGTGGTGCGATTGAGCCTTGCATTGAGGGTAGAGTCTGCTTAAGACTCTCTCTCCCTCTGCCTCTCCCTTCCCACTGCCCCCTGCACTCTCCCCCCCCACCCCCGCACTCTTACCTTTAAAAGAAAAGAAATACATTATCCCTGTTTATAAAGAGCTATTTAGGTGGGAAGATTGACTGAGAGATAAAAAATTGTGAGTCAGTAAGTTGTATATTAAAATATTTATACAGTGCTATGTGAGTACAAATGAAGGAGGAAGCATTAAGCCTGGAGGTGGTGTGGGAGAAGCAGAATAAGCTACAGAGAAGAGGTAACATGTAATTAGAGTCCTGAAGAGTAAACAGGAGGTTGTCAGATAGGAAAGAGAAGGGAGAGAAGGGCATTCTGGGAAGAAATAACAGGATGGTAAAAGGCACAGAGGGATCAAAGTCCATTAGCGTATTCTGACCAAAAATTAGCATGAGCAAATTAGCAATTTGCCTGCTTGAAGTTATTTGGGAGCAAAGGATGAGTAAGTGGGGGAACAAGCTTTTCATTTGCAAAGATTTCCATTTGTAAGTTTCATTATAAGAAGTCCTTTCCTTTTGGATTAAATGTTGCCCTTTCCCTGCCTCATCTCCAAGGAGGGAATGTGTCCAGACACATTGTGTCTCCAGGGGACCTCCAGGGGACAAAATATATCCAACTACTTTTCTCTCTGAAAATAAAACTGACTCACTAGGTAATAAGAGTCCCTGGGGGTAGGTAACAGTGGCAGCAGCAGAGACTTGAAAGATTAAGAAAATTTGGGGCTGTGGGCATGCAGCAGATCAGCGTGCCTAATTGGTGTGAGTAGCTCTGAGCAGGTCCTCTTGTGGTATTTTTGCAACTGAAAGTTTTATAATTTTGGAGTTGTGTATTCTAATTATTATCAATACATTTTTTCCAAGTTAGTTAGGCTAAACTGGCGTTAACACGTTTTATAATATGATAAGGGGCACTGCTTACCTAGTATGGTCTGTCAGCCACAGAATCCCGGCTGCACATGCCATGGCCATCAGTCTGTCTGGTAGTTTGGTTCAAATAATACATATAGCGTAGGACACTGCAGGCATTCGCTAACTTGCATTTTGTAAAATGCAGGAAAGGGGTGCCTGGATGGCTCAGTGTCTTAAGCCACTGCCTTCAGCTCAGGTCATGATCTCAGGGTCCTGGGATTGAGCCCTGCATCAGGCTCTCTGCTCGGCAGGGAGCCTGCTTCCCTCTCTCTCTCTGCTTCCCTGTCTGCCTGCTTGTGATCTCTCTCTTCCTCTGTCAAATAAATAAATAAATAAATAAAAATAAAGTAAAATGCAGGAAGGATCAGAGTCACCATTAGCACATCTGGGCATTTTTATGCATCCCACAAAGGGCCCCCTCCGGAAGTCCAGTTAGAAAGGCACTCCTTTCTCCTTGCTCTGGTAACACCCGCCAGGGCAACTGAGCGCAGCCACTGTGTTGCTGAAAGGAACATGACCTGGATTTCAGCCCTTCTACCATGTGATTTTGTGCAGAACATAAACTGTATTGTTGTGTGCAGGGATGCTGGACAGGATAATCTGGGCAACATAACACATATTGTAGACGAGTTACATCCATATAGCGCAATCGCATGTGCTGAGAGAAAGATCCTATGTGTGTATGTCCGTGGGGACGTTTGTGCATGTTCATGTGTGGGTAGAGCCGAAGTGGCTATTACCTCTCATCCCACATCACTAAGAAGGTGGAAGGCATCTCAGTGGATGTAGCCCTGGTGAGTTCCTCTGCCCTGGTCTGAGCACCTCCTGCCTTGGCGTGCTTCATTGCTGAGGGCCTTTATTACCACTCCCAAGGAATTCCTCTGATTGTGTGATCCCATTCCAGGTAGGGCATCTTTATCAACCACGAATCTTGGCTTAACCATAGCAACGAAATTGGTTCTTCTCCTTCAGCCTTCTCTTTAGGATGCCCATTCTTTGCATACACATCCCCCCTGTATATCTTCATGGTGCTCCAATGCTCTCCTCCTCCGCATCAGACTCTCTCTGCTACCGTTCACTGAGGCTAGGGGAGTAGATATGCCCCATCTGACTCTTTTTGACTGGTGAAGAGTTTCCAGCTTGAGTGGGCTCTGGGGATGGCTCCTCACATTGTCGCCATGCCATTGAACTCTGTAGATGCTGCTCTTTCTCTAAACAGGCTGTTCTATCTCAGGCCACTTGGGAATTCACTGCTTCAATGAACATGCAGCAAGTATCTGAAAGTTTGCTATGTGCCAAGTCCTGAGCTGGTGCCCCTAAGATCTGCCTCTCCCTACATGTCTTGTGTAGTTCCTCAGATTAGACAGATGGCGTAAAAGTAAGGTTTTACATTCAAACTCAAGAAAGCATATCACCAGGTCTGCCTTGATCTCAAAGTTAACAAGTAAATTATAGATCTTTCTCTTTTTGTACAATTTTGTAATAAAACAACATTAAAAAATCAAAACGCCATGGTATTGCAGTAGTGCTTGCGTCTGTTAGATTCTCTGTCTGTGCAGGGAGCTGCTTTATGCCATTCCACCTCTTGCTGCGTGTTTAGGTAATACATTATACTTATTTCAAGGTTTCCCACTTGTCCCAGTACTTTACGTTGCTCAGCTAAAAGCTCTAATAAATGGTTCCTCTGTTAGGCTTTGCCTCCTTGGTTACAACATGCTGGTTCGTCACACCCAGTAGGTAGGGAGGAACTTGTGTGTGATTATTTTCCCTTTCTTCTGATTTATAGTCACCTTCTCTCTCTTTGATGTTGAGTAAGAACTTTATTTCTGTTTTTATCTTATTTGATTTCTCCCTTAATGTTTTATAAGATGTGTTCAGGTCTCTCAGTTTTAATCCCCTGTTCAGACATTTGAATGCCTTGAAACTTCTAAATTTTGTTTACAAAAATAAACATTCAAAATGATTTTAAAAATCAAGGCATATAAAATCCTTTAAGAAGTAAACAAGTTCATACATTTTTATATATTTTAAAGTAATATATTAAATTTAAAATGTGATCAGTGTAACTTTATATATGTAGGTATTATAAGGATAACAAGAATAGCTTTGCAAAGAATAAGAAAGTAAATATTCAGAAAGTCATATTGTTTTTGTAAACAGTTACAACTTACGTCGCATTTCAGTGCTTAACTTTTATAAATTAATATATATGGAATTCTCTTGATCAAAATATCTTTACGTATAAGACTATTGTTTGAGATCAGTTTTCCTTCTCTATAAGAGATGGCAGGACTGGTTTATAAATTATTGCAGTCTTTTGACCAGAGGTAATAATATACTATTATTATAACATTGTATAAAATGATCTTTTTCTTTTTCAAACTGAGTGAAGGTTTGGAGACAGTCCTTGATATTCTTGACCTATTATCTATTACAGTTTTAAAGGTTTAATCTAAGGATTTGCATTTCAATCAGGTAGCTCAAGTGGAATAAATTGAAAAGCTAAATGAATTATACTTCCTTCACTGATTTTTACATATTATAACAGGGCCTTTTAATTACCAAAGGGGCGAGTGAAGTACCATCTGTTTTGAATCAGGAGGATTTTGACCTCAGGAAAGATGGCAACTCTTACATTCAAACCTGGGTTAGGATGAGTTCTAATAGTTAATCAAAGACCAATTTAGGGGCACCTTGGGTGGCTCAGTCAATTAAGTATCTGAATCTAGATCTCAACTCATGTCTTGATCTCAGGTTTGTGAGCTCAAGCCCCACATTGGGCTCCATGCTCGGTGCAGAGGCTACTAAAACAAAACAAAACGTTTTATCTGAAGATGAAAATTTAACAACAACAGCAACAACAAAAACAGGTTATAATACTATCTGCTTTAAGGGTATTAACAAAAGATACAGAGGAGAAGGGGAGACAACTACTCATTTAATAACTATGGAAAGAATATTGAGTTTATAAAAGGTATTCTGCCAGGGTGTAAGGGTAGTAGGAAAGTCACAGTACTTTTCTGAGTTTCATTCTTTCTGTCAGTAAAATAGGGAGAAGATACATATCTTATAGGGCAACTATGGAGATAGAGGTAATATATTTTAAAATATTTGGCATTCACAAAAAGGTAACTCTGGCTGTTATTATTGGCAGGAATAATGAATATAGGCTTAGGAGTTTTTACTTTTTCTGTAGGTAGTGAGATTTCATTGAAAATTTTGAGCAGGAGTAGCTACTATACTCATACTTGGGCTGAAGCTCAAAAGCCATGGGAATAGCCTTATAGAAGTTAGAAACGAGAAGTGGAAGACAAGTGAACGAAGATGAACTAGAATGTCGGGGAGGGGTTACAGACTTGGACTAAAGAAAGGAAGGATGGGAGAAGGATTAAGGTCATGGGATCAAAGGTTTTGTGGCTACTTTTGCAGGGCCAAAGGGGTGATCGAAAGGATGGCAAAAACATTCACAGGTACAGAAAACACCAGGTGAGGAGTGGGCATTCAGATCGAAGGAGAAAAATGAATGAGTTCTGGTTTAGACACAACAAGCTCGAGCTCAGTAATGACACTCACTGGGGTGACTGAATGGTTCAGTTGGTTGAGCATCCAGACTCTTGATTTCAGCTCAGCTTATGATCTCAGGGTTGTGAGATCGAGCCCTGTGTCGGGCTCAGCATGGAGTCTGCTTGAGCTTTATCTCCTGGGGCGCCTGGGTGGCTTAGTCAGTTAGATGTCTGCTTTTGGCTCTGGTTGTGATCTCAGGGTCCTGGGATCAAGCCCCACATTGGGCTCCCTGCTTTGCAGGGAGTCTGGTTCTTCTGCAGGCCATCCCCCCTTCTTGTTTTGCATGCTTTCTCTCTCCCTCTCTGTGTCAAATAAATAAAATATATTTTTTAAAGATTTTATTTATTTATTTGGCAGATAGATCACACGTAGGCAGAGAGGCAGGCAGAGAGAAAGAGGAGGAAGCAGGCTCCCCGCTGAGTAGACAGCCCAATGCGGGGCTCAATCCCAGGACCCTGGGATCATGACCTGAGCTGAAGTCAGAGGCTTTAACCCACTGAGCCACCCAGGCACTCCAATAAATAAAATATTTTTTAAAAAGTTAAAAAAAGAGATTTCTCGCTCCACTCTTCCCCTCCTCCCACTTGTGTGCATGCATGCACACGCGTGCTCTCTCTCTTATAAATAAATAAATAAATAAATAGATAGATAAATAGATAAATAGCTAAAAAAATAATAATGGCACTCCTTGGCTGCTACCAATCATTTTCCCCCAGGGTAGAGTATTATCAGGAATAAATTCCTGTATTTGTCTTGCATGAATTCAGAAAGCCTGTGCACATCAAGAGAGATGGTCACTCTGCAGACTTGGTGGGAACATGGTAGAGCCCTGACTGTCTCTGAGCTTGGCAGCTTCCTCTGCTTGACTAGTTCTGAGAATTTGTGTTTCTCCTAAAGCACTGTCCCAGAACAGTGGATGATACCTCATGATTGTCTAATTCCACAAAGAAGAACAATTACAACCTTCCTTAATAATGCTGTTGCTTTTATCCATATTATTACAGCTATTGATTATCTGATTTATGTATTACTTCAATATACTGTATTTCTATTGTGCTTAAAGTGAGTTATTGGCTCAAATGGTTTTTTGAAAAAATGCTCAAAACCAACTTTGAGAACCTACCAAGGGATGTATATGAGGGACGGATCTTATATAGGAAGCAGCATTGTGTTTGTTAGCCACAAGAGAGAAAACGTGAATGGATGTGTCTATCCGTGGAGCATGTTTTGATCCACGGGAGACACATTAAATGCAGTAAGAACATTCACTTTAAACATTCTGTCTCTATTATCTCTGTTCCTTTTAATAAAGACGTGCTGCAGAAGTATTTGCACCTGCACATTAATTTCAGCCATAAGCCAATCAGCTTTCAAATATGACAACCCTAAGAGATGAGTACTTTTGGGTGTATTTGCCTTTCTGTTGTGTGCTGCATGTCTCTGTGTGTGAGTACACACCTATTCCCACTTAGTAATGTCTAAGTCATCTCTTTTCAGAGAAACATCTACAGGGACTTAAAACTCCACATCAGTAGTTCTATTATTTTTGTTTGTTTTGCCTTCTAGTTTGAGCTAACATTTACCCACATTCTTTATGGGCTGAATATACCTTGGGGCACTTCCAGCCAAGGATTACCTTTGTCATCCAACTTGTAATATATATACCACTGCTAGCTGAACAGGAGGGAAAGGAAGATCGTGGATGATTAGTGAACTGCTTTTTTTTTTTTTTTAAAGATTTTATTTATTTATTTGATAGAGATCACAAGTAGGCAGAGAGGCAGGCAGAGAGAGAGGAGGAAGCAGGCTCCCTGCTGAGCAGAGAGCCCGATGCTGCTGTGGGGCTGGATCCCAGGACCCTGGGACCATGACCTGAGCCGAAGGCGATTTTTAACCCACTGAGCCCCAGGCGCCCCTATTAGTGAACTACTCTTATTTCTCCTTTTTTTTTTTTTTTTAAGGCTAGATATAATTTCTAAAACAGTGTTAGGCAAAAGTAGGCTCTCAAGATACTTATTTTGGACTGTGTTTCACTGTCAAGTGGAATGGTAACTCCAACTCAGTTTTACCCTTTTTGAAGCAAGAAAACTTACGGCAGTCTCTCCACTGATATTATTTGATTTATTCTTCATTTCTTTGTCTCGTGGGCAATGAGAACAGACTGAAGATAAAGTGGTTCAAAGACTGTTGTTGACACGCATTTAGCTGCACCGTGTTGCCTCCTCCTTCCTTCTGCTGTTACTTTTTTCTTGGATTCCAGATAGCTGCAGAAGGAAAGCTCCTCAGATCGCTGTGCTGTTATCTGATTAATGACAGTCAAACTTCAGCTGGCCTAATTTCTTTTTCTCTCTCTCTCTCATTCTCCTAGTACTTTGCTTTGTGAGACAAAAGGAAGGTGGGGTTGAGATAAAAACAAAAGACAAAAGATGGATCATGGGCCTAACTGTTCTAATATTAGTGAATTGTTAGTCTTCCTATGCCCCCTTCCTCCTTTATTTTCTTACAAACAAGAGGTCAAGTGGGATATACAAATAAGTCTGAAAAGAGACCAGGACTTCTAGGTAGTTCATCAGAAAACTTCAGCTTGGTCATTAAGAATAGGGGGTGGGACACATTTTCCCTGAAGGGCCAGAGGATAAGTTTTAGGACATTATGGGTCCTCTGGTCTCTGCTGTAGGTATTCAACTATACCCTTGTACAGAGAAATTGGCTATAGACAAAATGTAAACAAATGGGTGTGTCTGTGTTACTGTAACATTTATTTATGGAAAATTAAACTTGAACTTTATTTTCATGTATCGTGAGTCATTATTTTTCAGATTTTTGTTTAATTCTTTAAAAATGCAAATATTGGGGTGCCTGGGTTTAAAAATGCAAATATTGGGGCTCAGTGGGTTAAAGCCTCTGCCTTCAGCTCAGGTCATGATCCCAGGGTCCTGGGCTCTAGCCTCACATCGGGCACTCTGCTCAGCAGGTAGCCTGTTTCCAGCTCTCTCTCTGCCTGCCTCTCTGCCTACTTGTGATCTGTGTCAAATAAATAAATACAATCTTTAAAAAAAACCATGCAAATATTATTCTTAGCTTGCCAGTCATAAGACACAATAGGTAAAGGAAGAGAGAGTAGAAATGGCAGAGATCAGGGAAGAATTTCCTAATCCAGAGAGATAGGAGCTAGTTTTTAAAGGCTAACAGTGCTTAGACTTGGCCAACTGGTATTAATAGATATATCTTAGAATAACAAATATCTGTTGATGCAAATTTCCAACATTAACATGCAAATTGAATCATTAGTCAACATACTTTTTTTTTGAAATTGTAAGGAATTTGTGAAAGAAATCTCAAAGCTACTGTTTAAGAAATCAGGTAAATTACACTTAAACCAAAAACTCCAGTTCTGCCATAGTTTTCAAAAAAAAAAAGGATGTGTTGATTCTAGAAACTCAGATTGATAAACCTAATTAGGATGCTTAGCAATATTCAACAGCAGATTTTTAAGCAGCAGGTATGTGACTCCTTAGAAGTCAATGGTATCCTGCCAGGGTTTCCTTACCAAAGGGGGAAAAAAATTAAAAAGGAAGAAAGAAAATAAATCTATTCGGGTGACAATTATTTCTCTTTTTAATTGTGCTCTTAAAACATAGAAATCCACATGTTATCACATTCCCCCTGAATCATTCGTTCTATAAATATTTGTTCAGGACCTACTCAGTCTTGGGAACTGTTCTAATTGCTTAGAATATGTTAATAAGACTGACCAAGACCCCTACCCTCTTAGAGCTTCTATCACTCAAGATGTGCATCCCTGGAATCCCAGCATGGCCAGGGTCTCCTACTGCCTTTGTTGCTAATCATTGCTTGGGACACAGTGTCTCCTTGATAGTGCTTTGCACATGGCATCATACATACAAAGGTATGTATGGGAGACAGATAAAATTTTCATTTGCTGCCCTCTTCATTTAGAACTTTTGCTATGGGTATACTTACCAGATTTTACAGATGTGCTGGCTTAACAAAAGAAAATTATACAGGATTAAAAAAAAACTCTCAAACAGTACACAAAACATGACTGCCAAATTGATATGAAAAACACCCAAGGAAAAGACCTTTATTGATTTCCTTACTTACTAGCCTTATTTTCCTATCCCCTACTCCCTATCCTCCAAGAGGATCAGTACTTACTCATATGGCCTATGTATCAACAAGAACAACAGCAACCACCCTTCTATCTTTTTCTTCTGTCAGTGTTTCTGTGTATTTGTTTTCGTTCTGGTATTACATAAATCTTATCTTTGGGGGTCATTTTGGCTCGGTTCTTACTTTTTTTTTCTTGTCATTTACTTTTGTCGGTCTTTTTGTCTGTTTTTGTTTGTACACCATATAAATCTTACTTTTGGGGTTCATTCTGGGGCTGGGTCTTCTCTTTATTTTCCTCTCTTTTTTTCTTGTTTCTTTCTAGAAGGAAGCTCGCTTGCTTGCTTGCTTTCTTCTTCCTTTCTTTCTCTTTATTTTTCTTTCTTTCTTTCTTTCTCTCTCTCTCTTTCTTCTTCCTTCCTTCCTTCCTTTCTTTCTTTCGTTCGTTCTTCTAGAAGCTATTGAAGAATTCCCAGGTAGCTGAGAGCTTGACCAGATCATTGCTAAGATACCATAAATCTGAGATATATAAACAGTAATGTCTCATATTCTATAATGTGTATTTATAGTTATGACTGATTCCATTGACCACATCGTAGGGAAAAAAATCAGAGTAAATGTGCTCAAGGTGACCCCAAGGTCAAAGTAAAGTATGATTTGATGAGTCAGTTGAAGAGTAAAAATTCATTTCAAGGTATCTAGGGATAGCAGTTCAGGAGGTAGAATCACCCTCAGAGATTATATGGGACATAGATGTGGGAAAGCCTAGAGTAAATTTTGCTTCATGGACCTGAACTAGAACCCACCTTCCATTCTAGAATACACATGGTTTACCTGAATCAGAAGAAGTTTATTAAGTGGCCTGACAGCAAAATCCTCAAGGTTGGAATGGGATTTTGGTACCTCTGTGAAGTCTAGGATGGATGTGTATATCCCTATTGGGTATCTTAGCTCTTCCAGCACTGAGGTCATCTGGAGTCTCTTGAGGGCCATTTGGCTTTAGAACTTCTGGGTAATCTCCTGGGTCAAGTTTGATGCTTGGAAAACAATTTTGTCCATATAAAGGGAAAAGTACAAGACAGCAAATGTAACATCTGCTTATAGTATCTCCCTCGCAGGTAACTACATGCTTTGGTTTATTCTGTGACACAGTATGTATTGCTTTTCAGATGCAGTTAACAAGTACATTTATTAGCAAGTGCTTCACAATAGAAGAATTATCTCCTTTCTTAATTGTAAAACCCTATAGAGATTAGTGGAATCATATTCAGTATACTGTGGGTATATGAGAGACTTACATATCCCTACCATAAAATTTGACATTATTAATAAATGAATTATCAATGAAATTGCTTCATTAATTCAGAAAATTTCAGATTTCCTGAGTCAGGTAGTTAACAGGGATAAAAACTGATCGGCCCCTACTTTCTCCTGTCTTAGAGTTCTTGCAGCCTTTATTCGTTAGTTTGATGTAAAAAGGAAACACATGTAATTCAGACTGTGATTTAAAGATGAAGCCTCTGCAAATGCATTGCATCTAAACATTAGACCTCACTTCTACAAAAGACATATCTTTTACCTCTTGGAAATTACTTTTTTGCCTTCTTTGTTGGTTAATGAAAAACATGTAAGGCAATGCATGCACATCTAGAAGTAGCTCTGATTATTGTACTTTAAATGATAATACCAATGCATCAAAAAGGTTTTTGTTTGAAATGTCTGGTGCTTTGAATGGGAAAGTCTCTGAATGGGCATCACATTTTAGGGTAACTTTCCTCCTATTTCTTTTAATGCTGTACAAAACCTAGGGAAGGAATGACCAAATAAAATAGAATACTTGCATGTGTTCTATAATGAGAAAATCACCTATAAACTAATAGGTGACTTAAGAGATGAAGTATGGGGGCGCCTGGGTGGCTCAGTGGGTTAAAGCCTCTGCCTTCAGCTCAGGTCATGATCCCAAGGTCCTGGGATCAATCCCTGCATCAGGCTCTCTGCTCAGTAGGGAGCCTGCTTCCTCCTCTTTCTCTCTGCCTGCCTCTCTGCCTACTTGTGGTCTCTGTCTGTCAAATAAATAAATAAAATCTTAAAAAAAAAAAGAGACGAAGTATGTAATCTAATGTGCCATTGGTCTAGAAAAGTATGATTTATCCCACATTATGCTCCTAGTTGGGGCCAAGATCTCAGTCATTAAGCTCAGCACATGCATTCTGCAGTCTGGTACTTTCTTCATTCTGTGTCTGGAGACATCTGCTCTGCATGTGAGTTTCAGATCATAATTTCTACCTGCTTTGCCTTACTGCTTAATAAATTGCTTGTTGGTAGGAATGGTATTATCTATACCAAAACACATATATAGTATTCCTAAATATTATGTGATAAAATAACTTTCTTTGTAATAATAGGTTCTAAATAATTTTGACTGTGAACCGAAAATACCAGACCCTTTTAGTAGAGTAGTTCTATTGAATATATTCAAATTTGGTACCCAGATCACAGAAAATTCTCATTAGAAATATGCTGTCACCACCATATGTTCTAGTTTTCAAATTAATATATTTGGATGAGGAGGGTAAACAATACCAACTTTGTTGAGGAGGTATTATGTAATACAATGGAAAATGTTTTCTCTTTTTATAATAAAGCTGTATATACACTGCCGAGGGGTCCAAATTCAACTAAATTAGAAAAAAGAAGTCAGAAGGAGTGGAAATGGAGTGTTTATAGAAATATTTCTTGGGGGACATCTGGGTGGCTCAGTGTGTTAAGCCGCTGCCTTCGGCTCAGGTCATGTTCCCAGGGTCCTGGGATCCAGTGCCGCAGGGCTCCTTGCTCGGCAGGAAGCCTGCTTCTCTCTCGGCCTCTGCCTGTCTCTGCCTGCTTGTGTGCTCTCACTCTCTGACAAATAAATAAATAAAATATTTTTAAAAAAAAAGAAATATTTCTTAGGATGCCTGGGTGGCTCAGTCGGTTAAGCCGCTGCATTCGGCTCAGGCCAAGATCCCAGGGTCTAGGGATCGAGTCCCGCATCGGGCTCCTTTCTCCGCAGGGAGCCTGCTTCTCTCTTGGCCTCTGCCTGCTTGTGTGTGCTCGCTTTCTCTCTCTCTCTGACAAACAAATAAATAAATAAATAAATAAAATCTTTAAAAAAAAGAAAGAAATATTTCTTAACATTTCATCACTTTCCAATGGGCTTTCTGTGATAATCTTTTACATTAGAATTTGATGTAATTTTCCAAAAAGTAATTTATATAAATAATTAGGGGGTACATGTGGTCATTTATTCATTTATTAAACTTCCATTTTCTGAACACCCACTATGAGCCACACTCTCTGTGAGGCCCTGGGCATGAAATGAGTAGCAATCTAGGCATGGGCTTATCACCAATAAAAGGCAGAATATATTCAATATGTTTGATAAGCCAGATACTGAAATGGACCCACCATGTATGTGAGTGAGTGGACTGGGCGAATCTTATTGTCTGAGGTGGAAGCTGTGGTTGAATTTGTTTTGTTGGAGAGTGTGAGTGTGAGATAGGATCATCATGCTGTCAAAAATGTGCATGGAGTTAACGTAAACAGGCAGTTCGCTGAAGTGTTGACTGAGCATCTAGAGTGGTTGATAATTAGAGTATGGAAGTTTTCCACAATTACCCTGACTAATGTGTCTGCATGGAGCAGTACATGCAGATCTCACAGTATCTCTGTTCTCTGAAGTTATCTAATCTGACTCCCATCGCCTTTCCTGACCATCCGTCTAAGTGAGCGCACCACCTGCCTTACTTCCCTTCTATCTCAGCATTTCCTTTCTCTCACCAGTTAAGATTTGTATTGCCTGTTTATTACATTTACTTCTGTAACGGTCTTCTTCCCCACAGCTAGATGCTAATGCCATGAGAACAGGGACAATGTCTGTGTTGTTCACCTGGGTACACCCACTGCTCATTATCCTGAGTGGCACCCAGACGTAGGAGGGGCTCGGTCAATAATTCGTAGAGGCTGGAATGTGAGTCGCTAAATTACACTCCAGTTTGTGGCTGATCTTGATTATGTAGTTAAGAGTAATGTCATTGCGAATTATGACGCTGTTTTTTTCCTCTGTGAACTTTAATACATCTACCAAGTTGGAACTGCCTTTTATTTTTATTTTGGAGAAAGGAATTATACATTCGCATAAAGAGGAATGAAGGTAAGTGAATGTGATAAAATAAAAAAAGCCAAAGAATAAAGTAAATAAATGGGATATTGTAACATTTATAAAGGTTCCTTTAAAAAAATTGCTTTGCTATTTCCGTAAGAAAAGTTTTCTGCCAAAAAAACAAGCAGTTAGATGAGTGTCTTTCTCACTCCCTGAAGACTTGCATGGTTGTCTCACTTGCCTCTTCACGAGTCCTATTAGTTTTGTGAAGATTGGATGGCTTTTTTTTTTTTTTTTAAACCAGATTTAGAGCGGGGCTCTCTTGCAGCCCTGCTGATTTCTTTGGCAGCACTCTCTCCTGTCTTGTGAAGAGAATCTTTTCAGTTGCACTGATAATCAAAAGTCACTTCTAAACATAGATTGCTTTCCCCTCACTGACATCAGCGTAGCTGTAGCTCTTGAGAATTAAAACGGGTGTCACACCGCAAGACGAGAAGCTGAAGTGAGGAGATGAAGTATTTAGACTCTGTACACTAGATTAGAATTTTATGGTCTTACTCATTGTATGAATGACTATATGTTATGTATATGTATAATGTCATCCAAATATATATAAAGGTTGCCTGTTAAATGAGTTTCCAACATCAGCTAAGTAGACGGTGTAAGTCGATCACAGGACTTAACTGTGTCACTCAGTTAAGAAGCTACTGCTTTACGAGCTGCACATACATGTGCTCTGGCTTCATGCAGAAGTCTGGGTTTATTTATAGTAGGAAGATACCTGGCTTGGTTCAGCAGGTATGCATATGAGAACTGAAGACCTGTCCAATGTCCAGTGTGTCATAATAGGAGCTGGAAGCATTCCTGAAGTAAAACCCCCACCATACAATTGTACACCTGAGCCTTCCTGCTAATATATATGGCACTTTTTGTCCAGGAGGTGAATATATGTGAATTCTAGACTTTCCCACCCCTTGCAGATTGGTTCAGTTTTGGGAACTGATCTTCTGACTCATTTTCCCTGCCTCTTTTCTCTTGGTGCTAACGTCCTTCCCTGCCCTAAAGCCCAGAGTCCCAGGCCTGACTCCCTAAGAAGATCCCAGCTCCATTGTCTCCTGGCTGAGTTAGAAAGCCTGAATCCTCCTCCAGATCCTCCACTACTGCCTCGATCCTGTCTTGAAAGTAAAGCTTGCTCTGACCCATCATGGAATCAGCACCGGTTGCTTAACTTAGAGCTGCAGCAGCCTGGAATTCCACCATCATTCCACCATCCCGAGCCCTGGGCTGCCCTGCCGGATGCTACCTGTGCTGATACTGATGAAATTGGCGTCACCAGCTCAGCACAGAGCACAGTTGCACCTAATGGCCCCTGAGGGCCCCAGCCTCTTTCTGCAGATGACTTCTCTAGTTCTCTTGCCCATTCTCTTCTCAGTTAACTCTGGGCTTCATCTAGGTATTCCTGCCCCTATTGTGACAAGTGACACCTCTTAGGGGAACAGGCACAAGAAGGGGAGGCTGGGGATCCTTATGTTTGTGTTAGGGCTTGGTGCTTTAAGAATTACGGGAGATATTCCCCTTTTCCTGCTTCACCTGGTGGCTCCTTGAGAAACCTTTGTGGGAATAAGGGGACTTCTGCATTTCTCAAGTGTTAAAGAGATGAAGTAGACTCCGTTTTGTTTACTGAAGATATTTGTGTTTAATGCTAGCACCACTTTAAAGAATTAACAAGTCAGTCATGAGTGACTAGCTTGACTTTGCAACACAACTGCCCTGCAGTACCCACTCTCTGGCCATTTTGCTGCCCTGTCTGGCTTTCTCCTGCTGTATGGCACAGATTAATAACACATCATAGCAAGAAGGGACCATAGAGAAGCCTTTGTCCAAATATCATTGCTTACATTTTATATTTTATGGAAGTTAAGCCCAAAATGTGAGTTGTATTAGCTTTCATTGTAATTAGAAGTTATGATTCTACTTTCAGAATGATGCATGTCTTTCATATTTAGCATGCCATAATGCTCACTTTATATGAAGTTTATCTGCGTTTGTATAAAGGAAAACATCTCTATCTAAATTGTCAAAATCTATCTTGCTATTCAAACAAAATAAAGGATGATCAGGCTAGAAGGATGAGTAGAGAGAGTCAGGTCTGGCTTCAATGCCTGGCTGTGCTACTGACCTCCATGTGATATTTTAGTGAGAATCCATCTGACGTTACTTCTCTCTGGCATATGATTGGTGCCATTTTTTTGTATGGTTGTGCAGATTGATTGAGAGAAGGCATTGTAAATACCTAAAGCTTTTCAGAGCAAGTTTCCCCAGAATGTGCTTTCCTATCCTTACTGGCAGAAGGGTGAGTTCATGAATATTCATGTATATTTTTCTAATATCCTATGTTAGCAATAAATAGATAACATAAACTTGTCATTGTGCAAGGTCTGAGACCTTCTCCTAGGACCTCATAGCTATACTTTTTCAGGTATCCAAGAAAATCTAATCATCTAATTACTGTAAAAGACTGTCTTCTCTCATTTCTTTTTTCATCTTTCTTTGCTTTTTCTTTCTTTTTGTCAATGCGTGGTATCATGAAACACCTCCTCTCCTTAATGCCTTAGAGATTCTCCTATTTTTTTCTACAAAATCTCTGTGACCCATAGATTTACAGCACATCATTTACAGTTCCTTTCTTCTGTGCTGCCTAAGAGATGCTCTTTAAGTCCAGAAGGAAGTAGTTGCAACACAGTAAGTGAATAATGAGAGGCCCCCGATGTTGCTAAGAGAATGCATATAAATCCAGTTGCCTGGGCATTTCACCAAGTTCTGGGTAACCTAGGGTCGGCAGGTCTCCAAGTGTAGGGCTGTGAGATTGGGCTTAGGCACACCTATAAAATTATATATAATATATAAAATTTAGCCAAAGGTTTGCAGTTAGAAAACATATATTATATTTCTCCCTGATTTATACACACATTACTCAAGAATATATGAATAGTACCTTGAGGAACCCTAAATGGACTTGGATTTCTCTGGTAATTTATAATTTCACTTTCGGCACATCCTTATTGTCTACAGGTATGGGGAGAAGGATGAAAAAAAGAAAACTATTTTGCCCTTCTCCATCCGAAGTTTGATAACCACAAGAGGTATATAGCTAGTTGACTTACGTGGTTATAGTACTAATATGGCCCGTCTTTCAGACTTGATCCCTAGGTCAACTAAATATATTGATTTTTCTTCAGAGTGAGTCAGACAAGAGAAGATACATCTTATTCTTGCTAAGAAAAACAGTAAGAGCAGTAAACCATAGAGTGTTTTATGTCCTTTTATTTATTTTTATTTTTTTTTAAACTTTTTTTTTTTAAGATTTTTATTTATTTGACAGAGAGAGATCACAAGTAGGCAGAGAAAGACCGAGAAGCAGGCTCCTGCCGAGCAGAGAGCCCGATGCGGGACTTGATCCCAGGTCCCTGGGATCATGACCTGAGCCGAAGGCAGAGGCTTTAACCCACTGAGCCACCCAGGTGCCCGTTTTATGTCCTTTATATATAGGGAACATTTTATTATTCTTATCTGCTATACTAATGTTGCTAAGGTAATATGAGAAATATTAAATTATAAATGGTGGTTAGAACAAGAAGAAAAATATGTAAGACTTCAGATCACATTTTATGTTTTGAGTTTGTAATTGTGGGTTAAAAAATTCCTTGGCTATAAAAAGTGAGTTAGTTTTAAATAGTCTAATTAGGCAATCAGTTGTGTTGCTTATCTACATTCACAAAGAGCAAATGGAAAACCGGAAGTGACTACATGTTGCTTAATTAGTTCAATTAAACACCTGCTTAAGACTTTCTGGCTCAGCAAAGCTTTGGCTCCTCAAAATCACTAGCGCATTGCTAAAAATATAATTTTTTGAAATGTAAATATTTAATTTAAAAAATTGTTGAACTATACACTATGAAAAAAGTAAAGAAAAATGTGAAGTATGCATTGCTTAAAATGAAAAATTAGACTGAAATTAAACTCATTTAATAGCACTATATAGGTATATTCAGTTTCAAAGTTTAGAAAAACATATTTTTGGAAAATAAGGTACATAGCTAAAGGAAATTATGAGATATTTCATAAAATACTTGGGACACTTGGGTAAAACACTGGGATGGTCATCTATTGGTCAACATTAATATTAAACTAATATTCTCCCGGGGCACCTGGGTGGCTCAGTGGATTAAGCCGCTGCCTTCAGCTCAGGTCATGATCTCAGGGTCCTGGGATCTAGTCCCACATCCGGGTCTCTCTGCTCAGCGGGGGGCCTGCCTCCCCCCCCCCCACCCGCCTGCCTCTCTGCCTACTTGTGATCTCTCTATCTGTCAAATGAATAAATAACATCTTTTAAAAAATAACTAATATTCTCCTATTTACAGTGGATACAGGGAATAGATTTCAAATATTTATGTATAAAGCTTATCATCATGAATCATAAGTTAAGAACTTTATTTTATTAGGATATAGAATGTACAGTTTAAAATGACAGGGATAATTTTTAATTTAGAGCTGAAAAAAAGAGGTCCAAAGAAATTAATTGACCTCAGTATTACAAGCTAATAAATGATTGGTCTGGAGCTCAAGTTCCAGTATTCTGACGTCACATCCAAGACTTTCTGCACATGGTTGTGCATTCACTGTTATTTTTTGGAGCATCTCCTTTGTTACTAAGTACCTCAAATAAGCTATCATACTTAACTCTCACCACATTTCTATGAGGTCTACATTATTATCCTCAATTTTAAAAATAGGAAACTTGAGTCTCAGATTCAGTGATTTCTCACCCAAATAAGAAATGGCAGTCTCCAAAACTTATATGCTTTCCCCATGCCACTGACTTTTGATGACATTTCATTCTGCAATATTGCTTTAGTACTGATCCTTTAGGCCCCATTCTGCAATTTCAAAAACGCTAATACAGTCTTTTTTTGCGGGGGGGGGGTGGTGTTTGCATGAAAGAATTCATACTGATACAGTCTTTAAAGAGAAATGAGCTGCTTTCTTTTTTTGTGAATTGTCCAAATAAAGGTTTACAAGAAGAATCTTGACAGGATAATTACATCCTGTTCATTTTCCCCTTTATTTAATCAGCAATTCCCTAGAACCTTGAAGCCTTTTAGAGGTAATCTTAAGAAATGTAGCTAGTCAATATGGCAGTGCATTCAAGTGGAAGGCTGGCATTCTATCCATGAAGAGATGACCCAACAGTAAAATGTCAATGTGGCTTTTTTTTTTTTTTCAAGCCATTGGCATTTTGCTAGTGGTTTTTGGTTTAATGGGAGAATAATAACAAATACATGTGGAAATCAAAAAAAGTCATTAGATGATATAATTATTTATTTAAAAAACCAGAGAACATTTTTAAAAAGGGCATGTGGTACATACCATAATGAAATTGTGTAGCCACATTTATTTACAGCTATAAAATACAGTGGGTTTTGTTTTTAGAAATGTATGCTATATATAAAATGAGACAAATATGTGTTGAATATTATTTTAGGGTAATAAATGCTAGTGTCAGACAAATTAAAACCAGAATTATTCTTCTTCAATGGGCTTTATGAACTTTGGCAGACATAGTTCTAGTGCTTCAGTGTCCTTTTCTGAATCATAAGGACGTGCTTTCATTTCCTCATTTTCACTGACATATGCTATGTGGGTAAGAAGCTGGGCATATCTGGAGAGGACTTATTTAGGGTTCTGTTAAGAAAGAACAAGGTGGCATTCTTAATCATGATCTGTTGTGATTCTAGAAACTACTCAACGACAGAAAAAATTGGATTTTGGTGGGATTATTTTGCTCTTTGTTTTTGAAAGAAACTTTTTAAATATGCAATGGGGAAGCGGTTTTTTTTGTTTGTTTGTTTTCTTTTAGAACTCAATAGGTTTTGTGTTAAATGTATCCCCCAGTGGCTTAGATATATCATTCCCTTTATACGAGGCCAGTAATGTTGGGTCCATTCCAAGAAAAACTAATGGCTTATATATTTTCTTCATTTTAGTATTGATTCCAATTACTATATTATTTTGGTTTACCAAGAATCTGAAACTTCTCATCAGTATTTACAAAAGATGGCTTGAAATTTATGTTTTAAACATACCAAAGTTACCAGGATCTGGAATTTGACGCAGTATTTTAAAAATGTATGTCACATGATAAAACTGTAAAAGTCAAGGTAGTATGATAGGAGTTCTAGCCCGTGTTTTATTTTCTGTGTGTGTGTGTGTGTGTGTGTGTGTGTGTCTGTGTGCCCGCGCATGCGTGCACGCACTCACGAGGAAAAGGGAGAGGAAAGAAAGGGTAAATTTAGTGGCTACTACAAAAAGTTTAAGAAAATGTACAAATCATTTTTATTTCATAAGATGAGGTTTGTATCCCTACTTTTCCTGCTGGAGACATTTCTTTAAATGCATTTAAAGTATTAAGTGAAAATAAAGAATTTAATACCATGTATGATTGCTTCTGAATAGCCTGATCATTTGATTCTCCTCTATTTTATTGTTTGCTGAAGATGATTTATGCTAAAATCTCCTGTCCATGTTAGAATTTGGGTTTTTGTTTTGTTTTGTTTTTTTAGGTTATTGCAACATTTCTTTATTTTGGTATCATTAATTTTGAAAGTTGCTTCAAGATGAAATAATTAACTTTAACAAATGAAATAAGGATAGAATATGCTCACAAAGTAATCAAATCACCTGTGTTGCAACTTTGTTCATTGATGCTTTTAGACTTCCTTATTAGAAGTGTTGTTGAGCCCAGGAGTCCTGTTATCTTTCTTGTTGTCTCCAATGTTTTCTATGCCTGGTTGATCTATTTTGAATTAATTTTTCTTATTCCTTGATATCATCAGTGTGTTTTTCTGTACCTAGTAGTATTCAAGCTGATTAATACTCCCCCAAGACATCCATTGTGTGGGTTCAGTGGCAGTGGAAGGTCTGGTAGCTGTGTTTAACCATCAGACTTGCCTGTGCAGGAGTGTTGTGTGTTCAGTTATACTATGGGTTTTACTTATCATTTTGGTCTGAGGGAAAGAGATAATTTAAGATCTGTGTGAGTGATAGAAATAGAAGATGTGTCATTGTGGGAGCTTGGTAAAAATTTTAGTAGGTAGAAAATCTGGCTGATAGTCAGTGAGGTGCATTGAGGCAGGAAGTATTGAGGGAAATATCCTGACATTTGGGGTATCTTCAAGCCTTTGACAATAACTCCTTCAAGTGATTTCAAATTGAAAACGAGGAGGAGAAATATTTGCCTTATAAGTGTATTCCAATTGCTCATCACCAAATGCAGTTTATCTCTTGAAGAGCTAAAAGAAAGAATCTGCTGAAGTTCTTCCAGGTCACAGAATCCTACCTGCCTCCTTCTCAAGTCAGGTAAGAGTAAAGGTTGTAAAGTCAACAGGGAATATTTAAAGAGAGTCTTTGTAAACCCGGTCAGTTACGTGACTAAGGATTATGTGTTCCTGTATCTACAAACTTATTTAACAATATCTATGCTAATGTCCCAGTTTTTTAGAGACATTAACTGGCTTCCTTGAAATTTCATATTTAATAATTATTTGATTCAGTAGTTGGATCTTAACCTGAGAAAAACTTTGTAAGCTGATTTGTAACACTTTAGATTTGTGATTTTAATCTCTATGTTGTTTGTTTCTGTGAGAAATATACCATTAAGTGGCAATCATATTATTCTTAGGTTATTGAATTGTTAGGAAGAATGGCTTCTCAGAACTGTAGAAGAAAAAGAACTTGGCTCTTTTAAACTTTCTCATGTGGAAAATGGGAACTGTATCCCACAGTTCATAGAAGGAAGTACGTGAAAAACTGCATGAAAAGCAGAAGACTGGCTCCCAAAGCTTTGATTACCAAATGTTGAGTAGAAATGTTATAAGACCCCAAAATAGTAAAATATATATGTGCATATTTGTATGTATTTGTGTGTGCATATTTGTAGAGTGTATGCTATTTATTTTTCTAAATGAGTGTGCATTGCTGAACTAGTATATTAAATACATTATAAAATATACATAATCATAGATATTTTGAAAATAATAATGTAAACTTTTAAAAACAATCTTTTAAGTATAAATAAAACAGTGATGTAGTTAATATTAGCCGCTATAACAAATAAACCTCAAAATCTCAGAGGCTTAACACAATAGACATTTTCTTCTTATTATTTAATACCCAAGTGAGTATTTCTGATTCATGGGTCACTCTCCTCCAAGGGAAAACTTAAATTCTTTGGGTTCTTCTATCTTGTGGCTTTATCTTCTTCAAAACCTGGTTTGCAAAATTGTCCTCTTGGGAGAATAAACATGGAGGAGAATTTTAACAGAGCAGATGGAGAAAAGCATGCACCGCTAGCTTTTCTCACATTCTGTTGGCTAGAATTCAACTGACCACATCAACTGCAAGGGAAATTGTAAAGTAGTGTTATCTTGTGACCAGAGGAAAAAGAAATAGGTTTGGTATCACCCAACAGTCTTCCCTATTAACCATAATAAAAATAATAAATATAAAATACATAACCAAATGCTAAATATTCTGTAGGCTTAACTTTTTTAAAGTTCTGCAAATCATAGTTGCCTTAGAACATCATTAGCTAATATCTCAGGGAAACTGGGATGAGATTCATCACTATTAATGATTGATGTAAATACATAATTCAACTTGTGACTCTGAGGAAATTGTCTTTTCTTCAGCCTCCTGTGTAGCCAACAAACAGCTAGTATTGAGAGTAGGGGGAGGGTCAGCTCTGTATTTTCTTATAGTTCACTTGTGCTTGCATTTTTATTTTATCTTCAAGCTCTGGGTTTTTTTGCAAGTCTGTGGTCCATTTCGTGTGTGTGTGTGTGTGTGTGTGTGTGTGAAAATCAGTATAACTCTCAAATCCACTTAACCAGGCATACATTGAGGTGTAAGAGCACTACTGCCAATTCCTTGGGTTTATGAACCTCCATCCTTCCCTCAAGATAGCTCATATGTGGCTCAGGACCATCTGACATATGGCTGGTGTGGTTGTGTCAATGTAAATCCTTATATGAAACATTAATCTGACTTAATTTAAAAAATATTTTTAGATTTAAAAACAAAACAATATAGGGATGCCTGGGTGACTCAGTCAGTTAAGTGTCTGCCTTTGACCCAGGTCATGAGCCCAGGGTCCTGGGATGGAGTCCCTATGGGGCTTCTTGCTTAGCCAGGAGCCTGCTTCTCCCTCTGCCTGCTCTGCCTGCTGCTCTCCCTGCTTGTGCTTGCTCTCTCTCTCTGACAGATAAATAACAAAATCTTTAAAAAACACTATGTAAAGTTCTGATATTTTTCTTAAATCCCACTGATTATCCATTATTCCTTCTAGAGTGTGTACATTATTAGAGTCTACTAATCTTAAAAAAGGAAAATATGTAATCAAGTGCCTTTGTTTTTTTTGTTTTGTTTTTTGTTTTTTGTTTTAAGATTTATTCTATTTTAGAGAAAGAGAGAGAATGAGTGGGGGGGAGGGACAAAGAGAAAGAATCTTCAACAGACGGCCTGCCAAGTGAGAAGCCTGACAGGGGCTCAGTCCATGGCCCATGAGATCATGACCTGAGTCAAACCAAAAGTTGGATGCTTAGCCGACTGAGTTACCCAGGTTTCCCAGAATCAGGTGCCTTTGTCAAAGATTGAAGTGAAAAGACTTGATAGCTTTAGGGAGAATTGAAATTTGGGTCAGCTGTTAGCTAACTGCATTGATTGAAAAAAAATTTTCGTTTCTTTTGGTTTCAGATTTGTTTCTACACTGTCTTTGAACAGACTTTAGTTTTATTTTGTTTCCTTTTATTTTAACCTTCGTAAATGCAAAGTTGTGAATCATGGACATAGTTTAGTCATTCTTTTATTTTTAGTGACATTCAAAAAACAGCATGGGATTTCCTCAGATGGACAAGGATGGTTAAAAAATTTAGGACTTTTAAGAACAGAAATGCCTTCTTACTCACTGAATCCTCAACTCTAAGTGATGCTCTTTCAGTGAATGTCTGGCATTGTTTCAGTGTCTTAATTTTGAACTTCATTTTTCATTGGCTGTAAGTAGTTATTGAAAGTCATGCAGATTCTAGGAAAACCCAGGTCGTAAGTAGATCCTTGAAATAAATTTGACCTTGTGATTATTTGTTTTATCAAATCTAAGATGCCATAAATTAAAAGATACATATTTAAGTGCCTCTGAGAAAAAAATAAAATACTATCAAATACATCTTTTAAATGATATAGATTGTAGGACTCATCCTTATTTCAGATATAGAAAAATATGAAGAAAAAGGCTTATCTTACAATCAGCAGAATACTATATTTAGGCAAAAATATGATACTTTACAGGATATATAAAGTACTAGAAGGTTAATACAGCTTAAAAGAAAGTGAGTTTTTTAAAAAAAGCAAAGTAGATATAAGCACAAATAAGAGCAAAGATTGGGGCGCCTGGGTGGCTCAGTGGGTTAAGCCGCTGCCTTCGGCTCAGGTCATGATCTCAGGGTCCTGGGATCGAGTCCCGCATCAGGCTCTCTGCTCAGCAGGGAGCCTGCTTCCCCCCCCTCTTTGCCTGCCTCTCTGCCTACTTGTGATCTCTCTATCTGTCAAATAAATAAATAAAATCTTAAAAAAAAAAAGAGCAAAGATTGAGACTAATGCAGTAACAGTAATTATCAAATCATATGCCTTCTAACAGGGATCACAAATTTAGGTTGAACTTTCTGAAGTCAATGCAAAAAGGAAGCATTAATTTATTATACAGTTAATGTCCATAGCATAAAGTCAAACCAGTTTGTAAGGAGAAACTGCAGTATTCTTGCTACTAAAGTCATAGAGAAATATCTCTGTATAGTATGGAAAATGACATAAAAAACCCTGCAGTATACAGAGTGATTTCCTAAAACTCATTACGGTAGTATCCCTCCATTGATGTACGTGATATCACCATAAGTTGGTTGAAAACGTTTTTACCAGTCTCCAGTATAATACCATTTCTCTCTTTTCTTTTCTGCTTTAATTTAGACTGGTTGTGATTTTATATTGGTGGAGAGAGAATGGACAGCACTTCCTTCAAGCAAACTGAATGCTGTTTCTCTCAGACTCATTTTTGGAAGGAAGTGAATCTAGACCATACTCCCTGGAGGTTATGAGAAATGGAACTCCTCTGGGCTCTTACTTAAATATGAAACAGCCTGCCTTAATAGAGAGTGGGGAAAATGTTAGCTTAACATCCTTGAAAGAAATTTTTCTTATGAAGAACATGTATCTAAAGAGAAGGCTACCCTATTTCATCTTGGCTTACAGATACTACTGAGATACTTCCTAGGAAATAAGTTTGGATCACATCTTACCTATATGAATGGATAATCCAGTACTCAACTGGACCTCTTCATAAATTGCAGCCACTTAAGCCGAGACAAAAATTTATTATATTTATTTATAATATATGTATTTATTATAGAATATCTATTTTGGGGTTAATTTCTCAATGTTATTTTTTGGTACTTCATACTTCAAAAGAAAGTATTTGGGAACTGTGTACCAAAGCATCTGAGTGAGAAGGTTTGGCTTGTAATTTTATTTAAAAGTTGAGAGTGTTGGGACGCCTGGGTGGCTCATTTGGTTAAACATCTGCCTTTGGCTCAGGTCATGATCCCAGAGTCCTGGGATCAAGCCCTGCATTGCGGTCCCTGTTCAGTGGGGAGTCTGCTTTTCCCTCTCCCTCCGCCTGCCATTCCCCCTGCTTGTGTGCTCCATCTTTCTCTATTAAATAAATAAATAAAATATTTTTTAAAATAAATAAATAAAAGTTAAGGGTGATTCAGGGTGCCTGGGTGGCTCAGTTGGTTGAGCAACCGACTGTTAATTTGTCTCAGGTCATGCTTCAGGGTAGTGAGCTTCAGCCCTGTGTCAAGCTCCATGCTGGTCATGGAACCTGCTTGAGATTCTCTTTCTCCCTCTCCCTCTGTCCCTCCCCTGCTGCACATGTGTGCTCTCTCTCTCTCTCTCTCTCTGAAAAAAGAAAAAAAAAAGTGAGTCTACAAAAAATAATAATTTAAATGGAATATATTATACATAGGCTTCCTTATAGGAATAATTAACTGCTAGTAGTTCAGGTCTATTTCAGATTAAATAATAAATCCTTAATTTCAAAGTTTAAGAGTGCTTGTTTCCAGGTCTCAGTATCAGTGAACATGTATCTGAATTCTACATTGTCAATATCAGATAAGGTGAGGAAATTTCAAAGGCAAAGAGACAGAATAAGTCTCTATTTTATGCCTCCATAAATTACTAGTGTATTATTAAAAGACTGTGATCTCTGATTCTGACTTTTGAGGCTGTGGAATTATCAGCAACTGTGCATATTATGATTAATTGCTTTTTACAATTTTTTTGATTAATTCCTTTTGTCTAAAATGGGGTGTGGAGTTGTGTTGGGGAAGAAAGACCAGCTCAATGAGAAGTCCTAGTGTAATAGTTTCTGACACATGGAGATCTTACTTTCGTTATTATGAAATTACAGTAAGTTTGTATTATCAAAGTCTTTTCCTCCACAACTATCCTCACTTTGCTGGGCTTCCTTTCTGTCCAATGTGTACAACATCTAGATACTTAAAATATCATGGAGATTCTGTGATAGGAAATAACTTCTGGTAGATTATACCACAAGGTGAGCATATATCTTTTTCATATATTTTATAAGGAAAAGCATAGGCCATATCTATGCTTACTCTATAATTGTTAAATGAATAAACAAGGTTATCAATGAATAATTCAGAGAAAATGTAATTTGACTAGTTGGCAGTTCTTAAAACCTGATGCAAGATTTCTCTGAGAAGTTTCATCTTGTCAAATATATTGCCATTTTAGGGGCACCTGGGTGGCTCAGTGGGTTAAGCCTCTGCTTTTGGCTCGGGTCGTGATCTCAGGGTCCTGGGATCCAGCCCTGCATCTGGCTCTCTGCTCGGCTGGGAGCCTGCTTCCTCCTCTCTCTCTGCCTACTTGTGATCTCTCTCTCTCTGTCAAATAAATAAATAAAATCTTTAAAAACAAATAAAACTAATTCTATAAAAAAACAAATATATTGCTATTTGAGCATTTAACTTTTTCCTAACTTAAGTCAGACAGATTTTCTTCTTTTGGGAATTTTTTGTTTATTTTTAGTTGTTCCTGGAATAAATAACTTGTTTTTGATAATTTTGTTTTTAAATATTTTGCCTCAGAAAACTCTTGCTTTTTTTAAGCTGCAGCAGTCATCACAGCTCTCTCTTACTGTAACTGAGAAATTATGATGAATGAAGTACTTCAGAGAAGTACAACGGTAGAATTCACAAAGACTTACTACTCACATCTGCAAAGTACATGAGTCCAGCAAAATAATGCTGACATTGCCATTTTTATTTCCAGCTCTTGGTTCAGTTTTATTGTTTTTCTGGAGAGTTCCAGCGATTGATTCATAGCATCCACATCTGTATAATCTTACTTTTCCAAGTTCTTTGTGATTGCACAGTAGAGGAGGTTGCCTTCTAGCCAAGAGTCAGTTGGTTAATTCATCAATAAGCTATTTTTGAAGACTAGTGGTATGCCATGACACCCAAAATACGAGAGAGAGGTTACCTATTAGAAAGTCATTGCTTCACCTCTTTCACTTTTTTTTTTTTCACTTCAACTAGACTACCGTTTCTGAAAGTAAGGTCCATAATCCGTATGTATATCATAATTTTGTGTGATTAATGCAAAATTTCCTAACCGAGACCTACCTGAGCAGAAACACTGTAAGATTTATGTTTGTCAGGTGTGTTGGTGATTTTAGGCATGATCAAGTCTGAGAATTGTTGTCCTAAAATTCAGTGTTTCTCAGATTTTATTGTGCATATAAATTATCTAGGGATCTTGTTAAATCCAGATTCTCTTTTAGTAGGTCTGGAGTGGGGCCTAAAATTCTAATTTCTTAACTAGCCTCAGGTGGCACTTGATGTCTCCAGAGTTCACTTTCAATTGACTGCCTCGTGGGGAAGGCTTAGATAAACTATTCTGTTGCTGGTTCTTGGCAGATGTGACAGAGTTGCTGAGACAAAGTATCTTGGTGCCCTGACTGTGGCTTATTGTTTTGGGGAAAAAAGAAGTATCCCATATCTATTGAGCTATAGATTGTGGAAGCAGAGAACTGATCAAGTAGAGATCATGATGGGATATAGTCAGATAAACAAATCTTACAATAAAACATATTCCAAGATAAAGTAAAGAAGGAAGTGATCTTGAACACAGCTTTATTGCTATTACTCAGGAATGGAGGGGTGAATTTTAAGACATTATATATTGATTAGCCAGTCTAATACCAGCCTGGCTCTGACGATTTTATACTCAGATCATACCTTCAGTGCATCTGAAAACAGTGGTGCCCATCCTGTGGCTATTGCTAATGTTTTCCTTCAGCCAGAGTCCATTGGGACCATCCTTATATCAAGACTGTAGGACCTTTGACCGCTATACCCTTTCCTAAGAACTGAAGGATTTCTTCCCTACTCAAATGAGAGGCAGGGATATTGAAGAAATATAGGAGGTAGAACTAGAGAATAGTTAGTGTCCTTCTAAACTAAGGTTGAAGAGCCTACAGAAAGGGGCATGTGAAAGATTTAGAAAGAAACTGGCCTAGTTAAAGAAACAGGGTTCTGGAGGATGTGTTCAGAAGAACAGTTAAAGGAGTGATGGTAGCAGAATGCCTTTCCTAGCATAGGGGGGAAGGAGACGAAGATAGGTACAGAGAGAAGTAAGTTTGATGATAATGTCCTTTTTAAAGCTATGGGAGTTTGGAGAAGAGTACTGCTTAGAGAGTTAGCCAAGAGACATTTCCAGAAGGAAAGAAAGTTGAGTCAATAGCACTAAATGTGGCAGAGTGGTATGATGTGATAAAAAATAATTAGATTTTGGCAACTTATTGATTACCTTAGTGAGAGATCAGTTTAAGAGAACTTTGCTACAGGAGGTATGGGAATAAAACCAAAATTTAGTGGGCTGAGAAATGAGTAGAAAGAGAAAAATGAACACGTTAAATATATGCTCAAAAAATTGGCAGTGACTAATAAAATCTAAACTCTTTGCTAGGCATTGATCAACGTTTGTTCCACCACATCTGTCTACCTTTACTTTCTGTATCATCCATATACAGGCTTCTTACCAAGTAGATCTGGTCTCCTTACTGCCTTGGAAACATTATTCCAATTCTACATAGGTCAATATTCGTGCTATTACTCCTAGCCTCTGTTGCTGGATGGAACTTTTTTCTTTTCTTTTCCCTTCTTTCCTTTTCTTTTCTTCCTTTCCCTTCCCTACCCTACTCTTCTCTTCCTTTCCCTTCCTTTTCTTCTCTCTTTTCTTCCTTCCTTTTCTTTTCCTTCCTTCCTTCCTCTTTCTTTACTTTTCTTCCTTCCTTCCTTCCTTCCTTCCTTCCTTCCTTCCTTCCTTTCTTCCTTTCTTTCTTTCTTTCTTTCTTTCTTTCTCCTACTGCACAAAAGGATATACTCACAAATTGTTAGAAAGGAAAGAAGGGATTTGGATCTTATATGACTCTGGGCTTGGGTGAAAGTTGATGTGGGCATTAGAGAGTGCCTGTTTGGGTTAGGAGGAGGCATAACATTCTACCAGGAATTTACACAGAATAGCCATCTCTAAAAAGACTGCCCTGGATACTTAATAGTCTGTAAGTACTCTCTAGCCAAGACCCAGTGTCAGTCTGAATATTGAATCTTAGGCACAGATACCTGTAGCCTCAGAGGTCACTGAGCTGCCTCTGTGATACCACCTTTTGACAGAATATGTCCTTGCTGCTCTGACTTCTCTAAGGCATCCAGTCATGGATTCCATTATGTTCTTATATTGAAGCCACCTGGGCTATTGGCAAGCATTGATGGTTTGGATATGCCCTAGCTTACTGAGGAAGTGGTGAATGTATCTGTGACACTAAATAGTGGTTGTCTTCATTAAAAAGTCTCTGATTTTTGTTCTTTAGTATATCTCAGTTCTTTTTTCTTCTTCACTTTACTTGGAGAAGAATACCGTTTTTATGGAAACCCTCAGCTCTACCATTCTGTTAGTTACAATAAATTTAGGATACTTCTGTCCATCCTTTACACTCAACTGATATAAAAATCCCTGATGTGTTTATTCAGCTTGAGACCTTTGAATACATCAGATGTTATAAGGCATTGCAGAAAGGTAGGATAAAACCGTTGGTTAATGTTTCCCTAACATTGATAAGTACATTCTTACACTAAGATATCTAAATAATGCCATTGAATGTAAAGATAACAGTAGGATACAAATAACACATATAGACAATATGAAGACAAATATGAAGAATAAATATATCTAAAGATTATTTTATCCTTTAACAACCTCTCATTCAGTTAGACAGTAAAACTAGAAGAAACTCCTGAGTTCTAAAGTTCTAAAGATATAGTACCAGGCACAGGAATAATTTAACCTTTAGTTTTTCTTGAACCATATGAATTTAAGGAAGCTTTTTTTCCTACTTGTGATGCATCTTTAAGCCTAATTTCTTCATCTGTAAAATACCAGAATAGAACCGACATAGATGGACTTTAACTTTCACAATTTTAAGTGAAAATATAGGTATAAAAATATATGAAAATAGTGAAAATATAGGTATAAGTCAAGAAGAATCAATCCATCTATGTTTTGTGTTATGGTTATCTCTGATAATATAAATTTATGATTATTGTGAATAAGATATTTAAAACTACACTTTTTAAAAGATGTATTTATTTATCTGAGAGAGAGAGAATGTGTGCACATGGGGTGGGGGTGGGTAGAATGAGAAAATCTTCAAGCTGACTCCCTGCTAAGTGCAGAGCCTACCTTGGGCTCCATCCCACCACCAATGAGGTCATGACCTGAGCCCAAACCAAGAGTTAGACACTTAACTGACTCAGCCAACCTTGCACCCCTAAAACCACACTTTTTTTTTTTTACTGGTTAGTGCTGTATATGTCAGATTTTTTAAATTGTCTATCTAGTATCTAGCCACCTTGTTCTTTGTTCTTTGCTCTTATGGTAATTCTAATAGTTTGTCTTTGAATTCTTTTGCATTTTATTGATACAGTTATATTCTGTATAAGTAATAGCATAATTTGCTGTTTGCCTTTCTTTCATTTCTCTTTTTTTAAAATCCAATTTGTTGACATTGTCCTCTAATAAAACACTGAATACCAATGGGGAGGGTTGAAAACTGTTTCTTTATTCTAAACTGATTAAGGCATGAGCATTTTTCTCCTTATTAAGGAGAACACTCTTGGGACGCCTATATGGCTCAGATGGTTAAGCATCTGCCCTTGCCTTAGGTCATGATCCTAGGGTCCTGGGATCCAGCCCTACATGCTTCTCCCTCTCCCTCTGCCTGCCACTCCCCTGCTTGTACTCTCTCTCTGTCAAATAAATAAAACCTTAAAAAAAAAAAAAAAAGAAGAACACTCTTGTACCTTAGGAAAGTCACTTTTGTGACAGGCTGTCTTTCTTCAGATGCTTGCCTCATTGTGGGTGGAACTGAAAAGACTAATGTGTTACGGGCTACATACACATTTCACAGCTATCGTTATCTGACAGTCTTATTCTTAATGATGTTACCTTCCTTTTTTTTTTTTTTTTTGTCTAGTGTGTGTACTTAAATGTCCTTATAGAGTCTTTCTTTAATTCACTGCATCTAATTATTTAGCAAAAGAGAGCTAAGTATGACAGCTCCCAGTGTCACATTCACCACCTCTTAAGTATCGCTTCTGCTTGTATTCATCATCTTAGTTCACATTTATTCAATACTTTTTCCTTCTGGTGTTATTGCTTACTGTGTAAACTGACAGGACATTAATTGTGACTTTGACTAATCAGTTTGCTTGCTCTTGGATTTAGGGTAAAATAGAAACAACAGCATTTGGAACTTTCCTGTGGACTAGCTTTCTTGATAATCTCCAGTAAAATCCAGAGTCTGCTAATCAGGGCAAATGTTAATGAAAATAAATCACAGCATCTACATTCTTATAAAGCTGATAAAAAATATGGAGGCCACAGTGACTCGCAACGTTTGCTGAACAGACTACAAAACCGTTTTTTTGTTTTTTTGTTTTTTTTTCCATTTCACTCAAACTTCTCACTGGTGGAAAAGAAAGGATCAGAAATCTATAGGAGATAAGTTGTATGAAAGATATTAACAGCTTTGTTAGCAAATTAAATAACTCTTAGTTATAGTACTAAAAGAAGTTTGGCAGTTGAGATATGTATACAAATCATGATACTCGGAAAAGGAGTGGCAATGAAAATCTAATTTCAAGTCTGGAAATTTTAGCTGGTTAACCAAATGTTGAGACTGAATCATTCGGTTCCCTTAGAACAAATTTACCATTTTGTTTTTATAAGATGAATTCAGAAATAGCCTAGCTTTTCAAAAGTCCTTGGTGAGTGACCTGTAAGTGGTGGGCGTTGATGGCCCATCCTTTATTAACTGTTCTTTTACCTCTGTCCTGACTCTGAGGACTCAGACTGGGTGTTGGTCCTCCTGAATTGCTCGGAGACAATTTCACATTGGTTTTCCTTTTCTTGCTTCCCCAAAGCTGGTTACTCCGGTATGCAATATCTTACCAATATGTGAAAGCACGACATCCATTGAACTAGAAACTAAGCTACCAGTGGGTCTGCTCTTCCAACTCATTCAACTCATTCACATACTTTTTTTTTTCTCTTTGAAATAAATGGCTGTTTATTTATATGCTAACCCATATAATTCCCCATTTTCCTTAAGATTAGGTCATGGGATATGCATTCATGAATTAACAAACAAGGACTATTTTTTTAAGATTTTATTTGTTTATTTGACAGATCACAAATAGGCAGAGAAGCAGGCAGAGAGAGAGGGGGAAGAAGGCTCCCCGCTGAGCAGAGAGCCCGATGTGGGGCTCGATCCAAGGACCCTGAGACCATGACCTGAGCCGAAGGCAGGGGCTCAACCCACTGAGCCACCCAGGCGTCCCCAAACAAGGACTATTTTAAAATGACGAGATGATAATGTGTTTTTTTCTAGACAATTGTGTAGATTAGTTTGACAGTTTTTCTTTTGTCTTTAAGGTGACAACTCTTGTCAACACGAGCAACAAAGGCCCATCTGGTAAAAAGAAAGGGAGGTCAAAGAAAGCCCATGTACTGGCGGCATCTGTAGAGCAAGCCACTCAAAACTTCCTGGATAAGGGTGAGCAGATCGCTAAGGAGAGCCAAGATCTCAAAGAAGAATTGGTTGCTGCAGTAGAAGATGTGCGCAAACAAGGTAGGAAGAATAATATTGTTCAAGAGGGTTATATACTGATGTGCAAACAATGGATTTATCTCTAGAATCAGTGCATATTTGCTCAAAGAAGTCGTCTTCCGTTTTTCCTCAGTATCTGCGTTTGTCATTTTTAATATTTGCTGGACTTAGGTGCATAGACAAATAGAGATATTTTTAGTTGTGGCAGTAAGCACAGCTATGAAAGCTTTATGTCCACGGTTACTTCCAGATTTCCGAGTTGTTTTCTCTTGGTAGATGAATGTGGACTCCTGTGTCATACTGGGGTTCTAGGGAGGGCAGAATGAGAATACCTCATACTTACAGAGTCACTGAACATCCAAGGTTTTAAAGAAGAGGGAGAAGATGATTGTAAAGCAGTGTAATAATAGTATTGTTGGTTTGTATGATTTTCAAATTTATATCTTCAGTTCACAGCTAGTTAGCTCTCTATGGATCAGTTAATTATATAACTAGCTAGTTAACTATAATGCAATTTTCCAGCATACTTAAAATTTTTAATTGTGGTAGAATACACATAACATGAAGTGTACTATTTAACCTTTTTAAAAAAATGTATAATTCAGTAGTGTTAGGTATATTCACCACATTGTTGAATAGCCAATCTCCAGATTTTTTTTCATCTTATAATACTGAAACTCTCTATCTACAAAACAACAATTCCTCATTTTCCCATTGCCCTAGATCCTGGCATCCATTCTTCTACTTCTCTTTGCTATGAATTTAACTACTCTAGGTACGTTATATAAGTAGGATCATATAGTATTTCTTTGTGACTGACTTATTTCACTTAGCATAATATCTTTATGGTTCATCCATGTTGGAGCATGGATCAGAATTTCCTTCATTTTTAGGACTGAAAATATATGTATATGTATATACCACATTTGCTTTATTCCTTCATCCATTGATGGACATGGGTTTCTTCTACCTTTTGGCTATTGTGAACAATTCTGCTATGAACATGAATATATCAATACCTCTTTTTCAGTTCTTTTGGGTATATACCTAGAGGTAGAATTGCTGGATTATATGGTAATTCTACTTTTAATTTTTTAAGGAAAATCTGTAATATTTTCCATAGCAACTGTACCCTTTTACACTTCCACCAACAGTGCACAAGGGCTCCAGTTGAGCCATATCCTTGTGAACGCTTGTTTTATTTTCTTTTTTATCACAGTCATCATAATGCATGTAGGTTGATGGCTCCTTGTGCTTTCCATTAGCATTTATCTAATAACTAGTTATATTGAGCATCTTGTCATATGCTTGTTGGCCTTCTGTCTATCTTCTTTGGAGAAATGTGTATTCATGTCCTTTGCCCACTTTTAAATCAGTTTGTGTTGTTGAGTTGTGAGCACTCTTTATCCATTTTGGGTATGAACCCCTTATAAGATAGTGTTTTGCAATTGTGTTCTCCCTTTCTGTAGGTTTCCTTTTCACTCCATTGATTGTGTTCTTTGATACACAGAAGTTTTTAATTTTGGTGTAGTTCTGTTCAGAATTTGTGGTTGAAAATGCCAAGGCACCATGAAATCAGAACAGATTACCCCCCAGCTTGGCCTCCTTCCCGTATTTCCTATCTCAGTCAAAGCCCCACATATGTATCCCGTTGCACATTGCAGAAATCTTGGTATCGTTCTTATTTTTCTCTCCTTCCAAATACAGACTATTACAAAGTCCCATAGATTTTTAATTCCAAAATATTTAAGTGGACCAATTCCTGTCTTATTTGTTCAGAAGTACCATGTTCTACCTGCCCCAGGGCTTTAGTACACGCTGTCTTCTTTTACATAGTTAAGGATGATTCATTCTGCACATCCCAGCTCAAAGAAAACCTTCCTAAGGAAACCTTTCCTGACACTTTCGTCATACTTTTTTGTTGCTTTTTCCCTTATTGCATTGCATAGGAGAGTTTAATATTTGTGAAGTAACCTGATTGATAACTTTCTACCCTGCCACACTATAAATTTATAAAGGTAGAAACCAGACTGTGTCTCTTTTGCTGATCCATGCTCTGCAGTTCTTAGCAGTTAGAAGACTTCAATGAGTATTTTTTTAATAAATGAAGCAATAGATGAATAAATGTTCTATGCCTTTTCTTTTTACAAAACTACTACTTTTTAAAATTCACAGATGGATATTTAGTCCTTGGAAATACCAACCCTCCTTCTCCAGCAACAGCCATCATTCTTCATGCTGCCATCTTTTTCCCCATCTTCTCTCCCCTGAAAGTTAATTTCATTTACATTACCCTAATATAAATTGTTATGTAATTTGAAATGTTAAATTTTACAGATTTCATCTAATGTGGCTGAAGAATATTTGTATATGTGTTTTAACAACAAGAAAGCTTCCAAATTTTTAAGTGCTGTTGAAGACTGGTATTCTTTCTGAATTGCAAATGTACACTGTTTGTTTTCATGCATATGTAGGTTTATTCCCTTTCTTTTTTAGGGTGACTGCCGTATAATAAATTGCATTTTATAAGCTTTGACAAATGTGTACACTGTAAAACCATCACCACACTCAAGATAGTGAACCTATCCCTAGTGAGGAGGGTTTGGACTGGTCCCTAGGATGCTTTCTCAAAGTATTTATCTTTTATGGTGATATATTTTCCTTTTTCGTTTTTTTCAACAATCTTTTAGCTTTCCTTTATTTTTTCCTTGCAATTTAGTTTTCACACATTCTGTAGAAATTAATATTTCAGTTTTCTCAAAGCTTATACAAGGAATGCTATTTTTTTTTTTTGGACATGATAAAATGATAAAATGATAAAAACTAACATAGTGCTTGGCCAGCCTGTCCAGTGATATGAGAGTGGGATTTTTTTTAAAGATTTTATTTATTCATTAGAGAGAGAGAGTGAGAGCACAAGCTGAGGGAGAGGGAAAAGTGGGAGCCTGACATGGGTTTCCATCCCAGGACCCCAAGATCATAACCCAAGCTGAAGATGGATACTTTACCAGGTGAGCCACCCAGGCGTCCCAAGAGTGAGATTTTTTTAAAGATGCTAGTTTAGGACAGCCTACAGAGGTTACTCTTATAGAGGATATTTTAAGCTTTCTCTGTATTATCCACCTCTTATAATAGAAAAATTATGTACCAGAAATGGTGCCTATGTGTTAACTCTATACAAGCTCAACTAGTGAGGCACGTGGGTGGCTCAGCCAGTTAAGTGTCTACTTTTGGCTCAGGTCATGATCCCTGAGTCCTCGGATGGAGCCCAGCCTCCGGCTCCCAGTTTAGTGGGGAGTCTGCTTCTCCCTCTCCCTCTGCCACTCTCTCTCTCTCTCAAATATATAAATAAAATCTTAAAAAAAAAAAAAGCTCTACTATCACATGTCCATTCTGCTGAACAGTGTCAGATTTAAGGAAACATTAGTCTTCAAAATAACAAACATTCTATAGGAAAAAGCTTTAGAAATTTTCTTTTTCTGTTTCTCTCATTGTCAAATATCTCTCACCCACAAATAGAGTTCAAATGTCTGTCATATGTGACAGATGCCTCTTGTCTCTGATAACAAGGTCCTCAGGCTCTCCTTAGCCCACCTGGTTTTATCCAGTTTTTCCATTGGCCCCATACCTCGATTTTATTTACAAATGAGAGCCTGGGTTGATTTTCGGAGAGAGAAAAGGAGATCAAGGGGAACACTTAAGGATTAGAACAAGACTATTTAGTTATTGGAAACCTCAAAACTTAGTATCTTTCCTCCCGTCATAGAAATCTTTCTTACCTGTAAGATGATATTCAGAAATGATGGGAATGTTGACATTGGGAAATAATACCTTCCTGTAAAGTGGCCCTAGTGTCTGTATATGCTCACTTATCAAATAATACGGTTTAGAACTAAATCTGAGAGGTTATCTGTTACTATTGGGTTGTTTTTGCTTTTAATCAAATGATCAGAAGTGTTGCCACTTTCTAAATAATTTTCGGCATGAGTCAAAGCCAAAAGTTTTAATATTGTACAACTCCATTTTCAGACTCTTGGTACAGAAACATTTCTTGTTGAGTTTGTTTGTTTTTTTGAGATTTCACAGCATTCATGATTATAACCACTGTAATATGGCAAGATTATATATGAAATTATCTAGTTATGCCATTATTGTTTCTAGGCTGACTTAGTGTTGTTTGAATTTCTTTATCATTTGAAAAGTTATTATCTCTTTTAAACCTAGGCACTATGCCAGATTCTTAAAAGTGCTCAGTATGAAGGGTGATATTTTCATCCTAGATTGTTCCAGTTGAAGATTTTCCCGTACTTTTAAGTTCTAACCTGCAAAAAAAAAAGTGTTTTGAGTACAAGTGTGATACAATTGTTGTTTAAAAGAAATAACAAAAATAAATAATCAAAATAGATATTAAAGAATATAAATCACTGTACTTGAAATTTGGAACTCTTGATATTTTAGACTTAAGTAAAGATGGGATATTTGGTCAGGGGTGTGTGTGTGTGTGTGTGTCTGTGTATCTGTTTTATCATAGCTAAGTAAAAGTAATTACATATATGTATATTGTCTCCTAAATTAAATTTAAACTTCATCAGGGTAGGAACAATGATGTGTACATATTTCTACTCCCAAAGTACTTAGCATGGTCACTCTAGCACATGGCAGGTCTTTATATTGAAGCTCTGGGCAAACAAAGCTTGGGACAGAGAATGCCAAAACATTTTTTTTTAAGATTTTATTTATTTATTTGACAGAGACACAGTGAGAGAGGGAACACAAACAGGACTGGGAGAGGGAGACGCAGGCTTCCCGCTGAGTAGGGAGCCTGATGCTGGGGCTCGATCCCAGAGGTAGAATTGCTGGATTATATGATAATTCTACTTTTTAATTTTTTAAGGAAAATCTGTAATATTTTCCATAGCAACTGTACCCTTTTACACTTCCACCAACAGTGCACAAGGGCTCCAGTTGAGCCATATCCTTGCGAACGCTTGTTTTATTTTCTTTTTTTATCACAGTCATCATAATGCATGTAGGTTGATGGCTCCTTGTGCTTTCCATTAGCATTTATCTAATAACTAGTTATATTGAGCATCTTGTCATATGCTTGTTGGCCTTCTGTCTATCTTCTTTGGAGAAATGTGTATTCATGTCCTTTGCCTACTTTTAAATCAGTTTGTGTTGTTGAGTTGTGAGCAGGACCCTGGGATCATGACCTGAGCCGAAGGCAGATGTTTAATGACTGAGCCACCCAGGCACCCCACGAAAACAATTTTAACATTTACCATTAAGACATTCCTTGATTGGAAACTCTTTCTGCACTGTGGACTAGTCTGGGGTTCTCAGTATTGCCTGAGAAGCTTTTGAAACTCTTGATATTCAGGCCTTATCCTTATCAGTTAAATTAGAAACTGTGGAGTAGGACCCAGGCATCAAGGTTTTTTAAATTCCCTCAGTGATTCTCAGAGTCCACAGTCTTTCATGGTTTGTCTCCCCCGCCAATTTCCCCCAACTCACTTCTCTCCATCTCCTGATGTCCTCTCTGTTATTCCTTATGCTCCACAAGGAAGTGAAACCATGTGATACTTGACTCTCTCTGCTTGACTTATTTCACTCAGCATAATCTCTTCCAGTCCTGTCCATGTTGGTACAGAAGTTGGGTATTCATCCTTTCTGATGGAGGCATAATACTCCATTGTATATATGGACCATAGGGGGGGTAGGGGGTTGGGTGAGCTTGGTAGTGGGTATTATGGAGGGTACATATTGCATGGAGCACTGGATGTGGTGCATAAACATGAGTGCTAGAACACTGAAAAGAAATAAAATAAAATAAAATGGAAAAAAATAAAAAATAAATTTTAAAATTCCCTAGGTGATTAATCCTCATCTTGTCCATTATCTCCACTTCAATGACTCATCAATCCCTGTTAGTCAGCTAGTATTTCACAGTAGGTAGCAGATGGCAGTCACTCATTTTAATAGGTCTATAAGCTTATAATTTACATAGAGTTAGAGAGGTGAGATTTACATAGGAGAAACAGCCTGATAGTCTTGTTAATTTGTTGTGGATAAATGTATTCTATGCTAAATGATGTCTTATAATGACTGACCTTCTGTAGGTACTCTGAGAATATACTTTAAGTGTATACTAAAAATCTGTAGGGCAGTTAATATTTAAATTGCTGTTGGAAAAGAAAGGTATGGAGCTGGAATTAGCAAGGAGGAAAGCTAAGCATGGATTAGAAATCTGTCAAGAATAGTGGGGTAAGAATTTCAGGCTAAAGCAACATGATTTTTAAAGGTAAAGAGATAGGAATGATATTGATAATTGGGAGATGGATAGCAAAGCCTTGATTTGATGAAAAGCTTCATATTCAGGCATACTTAGAAATCCGGTAAGATGATAAGAAGGGACCATAGTGGGAAAATTTAGGAATTAGGCTGTGTATAGACAACATGATGGAATAAAGATAGGAAGAAAAGAAGGAAGCTAGCTTTGGCTCCTACCTATGTAAGTGATATTTTATAGATTATTTTGGTAACCTCATGGAAAGTTGACTATATCAGAGAAAGATTGGACTGAGATTGCTTATATGTTACTGTAATATTGAAGCGGTGTTTTGAGGTTCTAGAATTGGGGTGGTGGCAATAAGAAGAGAAATAAGAAACTAGATGTTACAAGCATCATGAAAAAGAATAAAAGATTTGCCATTTGTTGAAAGGAAGAAACAAGAGTCAACATTTATTCTAAATTTTTGGCTCTAGACAACTTAATTGGGGTATCTAAGGGGTGACAGGGATAGAGAGAAGTGACTGATTTGATTTTAAACATCAATGAATGAGAGGAACTGCCTAGCAGATGGTTAATGCTATGGAAATGGAACTTTGAAGAAACAGAGAAATTTGACATCTTTGAGTTGATAAATGAAGCTTTCAGAGAGAATGTCTTTTTTTGAGTAATTGCCAATAGATACATAGAGAAGAACAGAGAGATGTAGGTTCAGTTTTGGATGAAAGGCTCAATTAAGATTACAAGATGGGATAGAAACAGAGAGGAGAGGCATGCCCTGAAATATGTCCAGAGAACAAAGATAGTACAGAATCCTGAAATCAAAGAGAATAGAATATTTTACAAAGGAGACAGTGATCAATCTAGACTCTAGAATGCTGTTGCAGTTACATCAGATTTTTCTGAAATCAGGGAAGATAAATAATGAAAAAATGCCCTGAATTTTGCTAGAAAGGTGTCATTAATTTTATTTAAAAGTTTATTTTCAGGAAGCTGAAGGAATAGAGTAGATGGTGAAGTAATGGATATAGAGGAAAGCTCACCATAGTCTTCTTTGGCCATTATTGCACTATATACATCATTGTGCCTTTGCTTCTGTAGATACCCTGGTACTCACATGAGGGACCATATGTTATCATGATTTTATGTATCCCTGGGCCTGGCACATAGTGAGCACTTACTGCATGATTCAAAGATTGCCACAGTGTGGAAGGGGAAAAGTCAAAGAGTGATTGGAGAAAATAATTAAAGGCAAGCAAAGAGTATGATTTTTTGTTTATTTGCCTATTTTGTTGAGCCCAAATCAGAAGTATCTGAGCATAGACCAAAAGAGGGAGCCACTGGTGAGAGTGATCATAGATACAAAGGGAAAAGGCTCAGGTTGGTTGCATGAGATAACACAGAAGGTAGATTTCTTTATCTAGAAAACAGGTAGGAAGGAGGAAAGATGTACCCAACAATGGGTTTTATAGAAAAGACTAGAACCAAAGTAGATTGGTTGAAACTATCTCAATTGTTTTGAACAAAAGAGGAGGTGGTTTTAATAAATCCTGTGTATCTAATATTTGACCACTGTTGTAGATTTTTTAAAAAAGTTTGCCTGTTACCGGCATCTGTATGGGTCTCTCATATGTTTCTAAGGGGTTTATTTATTGAATAGAACTGATTGTTACTGTAGCTGAAAAGGCCAATTTATAATAGGCTTAATTGTCTAAGAATTTTAAAATTTATTTGGTATGTACTACCATCTGCTAGCAATGGGATGCTCACATATTCCCTTTATGAATCTTCTTTGATTTGACGTAGATCAAAAAGCTGTACTTTGAGTGATAAGCAGTCTTCTTCACATTTGTCCAATAAGCAGCTCCATTTAAGTGGTAACACAACAGTTGCTTCCACGCCATGCCATTTTTATAATTCCACACCCTCTTGAGCCATGGATCAGTTACTTGGGTATTCTATCTTCAGTCAGCAACATTCTCTGATTGTCTACTCTCTTTCTAGGAAGTTACAGCAGCCAGGCCAGGGTATAGACAAGCATGTACATGGCCGTCATCCAACTTTAAGAGGGATCTCATAGAGTAAAGTGACAATAGGTACAGATAAAAGAGGTAGTTTCTTCGTGGAATCACTTTTTTAAAGTCAGAGATGGCCAAACCATTTTCTGCTCATATAGGGTTTCGTTTGTTTGTTTGGATACAACCTCAAATGTTAAGTGATATGGTGATATCAGCTAGTCCCATCATTAATTTTTTTTTGCCCAATCAGTATTTATTGAGTAACTAAGATACCTGGGTGGCTCAGTCAGTCAGACATCTGACTTTGGCTCAGATCATGATCTCAGGGTACCAGGATTGAGCCCCACATCAGATTCCCCACTCAGCAGGGATCCTGCTTGTCCCTCCCCCCCCCCCCCCCCGCTCATGCTTGGCTCACCCTCTCTCTTAAATAAATAAATAAAATCTTTAGAAAAGTATTTATTGAGTGAATGATGAACAGTAGACTGAGATAGACAGACAAGACTGAAAAAAGAAGTAGAGAGCGAAGGGTGTCCCTCACATCTTTGAGAAGAGAGATCTTTGCCTCTTGATGACTTAGACTTTCTTTTTCCCCACCCTCTTTGTTTTTGGGTGTGATGTTGGTGGAATGAACTGGTCCCACAAAATCTCTAGTTCTTATCAACTCTGTGAACTCTCTAGCTAACATCTGGTCCAAGGCCATTTCCCTGGCCAAGAAGCTCCTATTGTCAGATAATGTTGTCTCTCATCTTCCACTTACCCTATTAATATACAAAACAACATAATGTGGGGGATGGTGAGGGAACGTTCTCTCTAGGAGCCCTGTCCACAGAGGTCAGCTCTCTAAGCAGAAGGAGAGCTGGGGGTATTACAAGGATTCCACTACTCCTCTGCTTGTTGTTTTTCTCAGGATGAATATCTCCCAAATATCCCTTGCTTTATGCTTCTACTCTTGGTGCTCTGAATTGTTGTTTTCTTAGATTTACTGGACTTGCTTTTCTGTGTTGTATGTATGCTGACTCTTCACTGCTGCTTGACTATCCTTGTGTGAGTGGTATGTTACCATGTTCTAATGCAGCATCCTATTGATCATGGGGTGAGATTTCGCTTGTATGGTTGGAAGGCTAGGGGAGCAGGTCTCCACAGAAAGAGTCCACCTTAAGGGAAGAAGGGAATTTCAGGACAGAAAATGGAGATTTGAGAGACAAATTCTAGGGAAGAGCCAAAGAAAGAGAAAGTATAATCACTTATCTCTTTGGATCTTGCTTCCTTAAGCTCAGACTTTGCTGACTATAGATCCATTGCTTTTTTTTTTTTTTTTTTTTTTAAGATTTTATTTATTTATTTGTTAGAGAGAGAGAGGGAGCGAGCACAGGCAGACAGAGAGGCAGGCAGAGAGGCAGGCAGAGGCAGAGGAAGAAGCAGGCTCCCTGCTGAGCAAGGAGCCCGATGTGGGACTCGATCCCAGGACGCTGGGATCATGACCTGAGCCGAAGGCAGCTGCTTAACCAACTGAGCCACCCAGGCGTCATTGCTTTAAAAAATAATATTATCAGGATGCCTGGGTGGCTAAATCATTTAAGTGATCAACTCATGAGTTTGGCTCAAGTCATGATCTTGGGGTCATGAGATCGAGTCCTGTGTCGGGCTCCATGCTGGGCGTGGAACCTGCTTAAGATTCTCTCCCTCCATCTCCCTCTGCCTCTCCCCCAGCTCACACTTGTCACTCTCTCTCTCGGTAATAATAATATCAAGTAATATAATAAAGTACACGTTTATTAGATGAAACAAAAGCAGACCTTGAAGTTGGTCTTCAGTCTCAGACTCAGTACCAATAATTCAGGGATCTGATGATGCTCTTCTGTGTCCATGACCACTGCTCCTCACTGTCCGTTACACGGCATCCCTCCCCCTTCTTTATAGAGGCTACTTTCAAAAGTGTTTTTCCAAAACAAAGTTCACAGATTACTTTTTTCAGAATCACCTGTGTGAGGATGGGTAATGTCTATGAAAATTCAAATTCCTGAGCCTAGCCATAAACCCAGATTCAGAATAGCTGGGGTACCACTGAGAATCTTTATTTCCAGCTAGTACCCCAATCTTATGATTCCAAAGTTTGAGAATCACTAACACATCATGTTTAATTGGTTTAAGTCTTTTTTCTTCTAGTGAAAAGGATGTTATCCAGGAATAAAATTAATTTTCAGAAGCTTTACTATCAGAAGTTAAAAAATACAAAAAACCTAGAGATAAATACAATGATGATAAAATAAAAAGAAGTTTGATATGAAAATATCATGAAGAAAAATGCATAAATGTGAAAATGCTATACAATTGAATATTCCTCTTGATGCATATTTTAACATTTGCAATAGTTTTAATGTTGCATGTTTGGTTAAATAAAACATATTCATATGCAAAAGTTTGCACTAAGTTGAGGACCCAGGGATGTCTCATGTCAACTTAAAGCCCTGTGTATGGCTCTTGTTTCAACATATTGGGAGATAATGACAGATTATTCTTTCATCTGGTCTCTCTTTCTGGAGCTTTTGGCTTTTGAAAATGACATCATCTTTCAGGAAAAATAATAAAAACAATAGTTTCCATTTCTTGGCTGCCATGCCATTGTAAGACCCTTGGCATATATTCTTTCAATATTACTTTGTTAGTTATTTAAAGTATTATTATCCATATTTTATATAAGATGATATTAATGCTAAGAGATCTCCATGTACCTTAATTGACTAGAACAATTAATTCAACAAATATTTAAGTACTGTGTACCTGCCCTATTTTGAGGGCTGGGAATATAGTATACTGAAGAAAGAAAACAGACATTCCCTGCCTATAAAAGTATTACATTCTGATATAGGACAAGCAATAATTAAAAAATTAAGCAGGCTATAGAGGTGTGATTTAAAAATGGAACAATCACAGGCATGATGAATGAAAGATAAATTATAAGTTGAACTTAAAATTAAAAACTTTAGCTCTGTGAAAGAGTGCTAAGAGAATGAAGACAAGCCATAGACGGGGAGAAAATGTTTGTAAGTCACATATCTGTTAAAGGACTTGTATTAAAAATGTATTAAGAACTCCTAAAATTCAACAATAAGAAAAGGAATTACTGGATTCAAAAATGGCAAAAGACCTCACTAGACAAATCACCAAGGAAGATATATAGGTGACACACAGCATATGGGAAAAAATATTCAGCATCATTTGTCATTAGGGAAGTACAAAATAAAACAAAGAGATTGTACTGTATACCTATTAGAATCCATAAAATTTCCCAAGTTGACAATACCAAATGCTTGTTAGGATGAGAAACAAGAACTCTTATTCATTCAGATGCAAAATCATATCGCCACTTTGGAAGAAAGTTTGGTGATTTTTTTTTTTTTTAATAAAACTAAAAGTAGAGTTACCATACAACCAATCAATCTCAATCCTTGGTGTTCACCCCGCTGTTATGAAAAATCATGTCTGTACAAAATCACCCAAACTTATTGTATTTAAAAAACCTATAATTTTAGAATGATCTTAAATTTACAGAAAATTTACAAAGACAGTATAGAACATTACCATATACCCTACACCCAGTTTCACTTATTATTAACATCTAACATCATTATGGTACATTTGTAACAACTATTGAACAATATTGATACATTATTAATGGAGCTGAGCACAAGAGTTAAAAAACAAAAATAAAACCAAACCCATAATAAGGAGCCCTTCTGCTGGTGTGCTTAAGGAAAGTGGCAAGAACAAACACACAGTGTGGATGCTGAAATATTTTTGTTTTTACACTGACTTGCAACGAGGGATAAATTATACATCTGTGTGAATAAAATGTAGAATCTAGTTTAAAGGTTGCCAATCCAGGACTATTTCCTTTAATACCCTTTATTGAGATCCTGACTTGTCAGCCTAAGTAAAACTGTTCTTGACTTTCACAGAATAGATGTAAAGAGGCTTACAGGATATACAAACCACAGTAAGAAAGAAAAAAGAAATCCATGGAAAAGAAGAAAGAAGGGTAAGGTCAGAGACTAGAGAGAAGTCAGGGATGTGGCTAATGCACATATAAATCAGTGCACAAGCATGTTGTGCTGTGTGTACATGTCCACCCAGAGTGGGCAAGGTGGCAGGAGGAGCATTAAAGAGTGTGGGGGGCAGTTTTGTAGTGGATCCAGAGCCAAACTCCAACTCTGCAAGTTTCATGCTGCCTGTGCTGCATGACTTGGGCAAGTTCCTTATCCTCCCTCACCAGTGTTCACCTGGGTTAAGTGGGGCTAGTTATACCTATACTTGCAGGACTGTTGCGGAACATAGATGACAGGATGCACATAAAACACTGAGCACCAAACCTAGCACACTGAAGGCTCTAAAACCCTGGGAGTCATTGCCTTTACCATTGAATTATTACTGTTACTGGACTTGCTACATCTGGGCAACAAGTTAGGCTCTTAGGCTTTCTAACTGACCAGTTGTAAATATAAAGCAATATGATATTTTTAATTACAAAACAAACCAACAAAATCTTTCAGGTAGATTGCTAAGTCACCTCCATTTCATTTGAATTCCACTTATTTTAAGGGAAATTCCTTAAGCAAAGCATCTGATCTCAGTTATGCATAAATAGAAATAGTCTACATTTCCACATAATGATAAGGAAACCTGGTCATCAAGCAATTCCTTTCTAATAGCTAAGTCTGTAATTCAATCAGAAATGCAATTGACATAAGCATCTTGAATAACCACAGGATAAGACTGTCCGAGATGAAGGTGATTCACTGATGCATCCCTAGCTGTGTTCCATGCCAGCAACCTGAGGCAGCTCGGGCCATCTGCACAAGACGCAGACCCCTCTAAAACTGAGACTCAGTAAGCATGCCTTTAGATGGAGGCTAACTTTTTTTCTTTTTTGAAAGATTTATTTATTTACTTGAGAGAATGAGATAGAACATGAGTAGGAGGAGGGAGGGGAGACAGAATCTCAGGCAGACTCCCCTCTGAGCACAGAGAGCCACCACAGAGCTCCATCCCAGGACCCTGAGATCACAACCTGAGCTGAAACCAAGAGTCAGATGCTTAACCGGCTGAGCCATCCATCCACCCCTCCCATGAGTTTTAAAATAAATTTGCTACCTAAGAATGGTTCCTTTTTCCCACACAGCATTCTGGCTTTCAGGCTGACCACTCCCTGGAATCTCCTCTGGTCTGAGGCATTGGGCTCAGCTTTGGTCATATCTGGCCATTTTTCCCTCTACATCTTACTCAGCCTCTCGGTAGCGTTACATGGAGTTGACCCATCATCCCCGGTCACCCTGTTTTCTCACTTCTCTTGGCTTCTGTAGTACCTCCTTTTCCTCCTAGTGCTTTCTAGGCCCACATCTTAGAATTCTAAATATTGGAATGTCCTAGGGCTTAGGCCTGGGCTTTCTTTTCTATTGGTCATCTTACTCTATATACAAAAGACAAAATTTCTTGCCTCCGGGCCTTAGATAGGTCTATGTAATTTTGCCCCCACTCAGATCCAATTATACCCCTCCTCATTTTTTTTTCCCGTTTAGGAATGGGAATAACCCAGTGGCTTAATAGTGTGAGAGTTATATTGTATTCCTTTTATCCCTATTCCTTACATCCAAAGCCATAATTTAATTTTATCAGCCTCCCTCCAAAATATATCCTAAACCCATCCATTTTAAAGCAGTACAGCAAAATCATTCAGGGCATAGGTTATGGAACTAGACAGCCTAAATGTAAAACCTGACTCCAACATTTCTAACCATGTGATTTTAGATAATTCACATAATCTCCCATAGACCTCAGTTTCATCATCTCTAAGGTGGGAATAATAATAGTACTCATGACTCATGTCATGGGATTGTTCTTAATATAGGCAAGGGACTTAAATCAGTGACTGACACATAGTAATATATGATTTAATACTTATAATTATATAAATGCTAATTTAAAACACCTGCTCAGAAAGGTCTTTCCTAACCCCTCCATAAAACATAAAGTAGGAACTGTATTCTTTTTTTCTTCCTTTTGATCTATAAGCCAACTGAAAGAGAAGGTAGATTTATCGTATCTGTCAGTGTTCTCCAGAGAATCAGACAATAAGATGTATGTACATATATGATGAGATTTATTTTAAGGGATTGATTCATGAGCTTATCAAGTTTAAAGTCTCTCAGGCCAGCTGGTAGTCTGGAAACTCAGACAGAAGTTAATACTGTGGTCTTGAGGATTTGTTCTGCAGTGATTCTCAGTTTTTGATTTTAAGGCTTTCCACATGATTGGATGAGGCCTACCGACATTATCAAGGGTGATCTCCTTTACTTAAAGTAAACTGATTATAGATTTTAATCCATCTACAGAATACCTTGACAGCTTATCTAGATTAGTGTTAGATTAAATAACTGGGTACTGTTATTTAATAATAATAATATCCTAGTCAAATTGACACACTTAAACTAACCCCCACATTGGGTAGCAAATTGATAAATTACTCTTTGTGAATTTGAAACAATTATATAGAGATGAGAGTGCATATTTTCTTTTTCTAAACCTCCCTGTTATACAGTGTTCATGAACTTGGTTTTGGAAATGGGTTGCCACTTATTTCTGAATTTCTCTCAAAAAACCCTTACCTACCAAATGGAGGTTGTGGAGGTAAAGACTCCAAAGAGGGAGGTTTCTTGTGGTTTTCATTTGTATTTCTTGGAGACAGTGGCAGTTCAGCTCTGCCAAAAGCCACCTGTAAACCTGAAAACCAGCCATTTTCTGTCAGAATTCTTGTTTGTCAAATAATAATGCCAGTCCCATCTAATCTGTAAAATTTTAAGAATTAGATAATACCAGAATGAAAGTTTGAGAACACATGCACCACTTTTCAATCTGGGTATGTACCATTTAATTGTTTTTAAAAGCATGTGTTTTCCTTTATGAAACTAGAAGATAAGCTCACAAGCTGTATATTTTAAGCAAATATTTAGATAATTTTTTCATTTTCGGTCAAGTCTGTGTTTTAGGTTCACATTTCTTGTCATTTCAGTTTGGATGATCATGGGGATTTAATGAACTGTTGGCATGATTCATTTGAAGTTATACTTTTTAAAAATGCTTTTTTTTTAACAACCGAAGAATAACTCAAATTTTGTTGGTGCTATTAAGCCAATCTGGCCTTCTATTTAGCATTTCTAAAAATAATTAATGCTATGGAAGTTGATGCATATTGTTGAAATGATATATTTTCAGTGTTGATACCATTTTTATTTGTACTGTTTGTGCTCTCACAGATGGAATGAAATTTGAGCTCAAGTATGATTATCTTTTTAAAACATAAGAGTGGTATTATTACATTGTTTTCTTAAAAGCTCTTAAAACATGCACTATATTTGAATAGTCTGTATTTTGTTGCTCCCTATAATAATTATAGTTCACTGATGTAAACTCATCTGGGACTATTTAAGGGATGAAAGATCAAAAGTACTAAATATTTACATTCATTAGAATAACCTTTTAGCATAGGTAGAGAGGAAAAACTAATTGCTTTGCATCCAGTTGTAGGCTTTATGAATTTACTACTTTGGTAACTTCTGAAATGTCACAACCAAAAATATTGACATAGTACTCTGTGGGCTTCCATTGAAATGGTAGGAGTTGTCTGTAATAATACCTAACAAATTTTAAAATTTGATGTTGGGAATGTAAATGTGACTGTTATAACTAATATTTCTTCCTTTCATGCCAAAGCTCCAAATAATAAGTGGTTGCTCTTCTTGGTATAATAGTCTCCTGAAAGCGCCAATGTATTATGTTTGTTTTCCTCAAGAGAAGGGAAGCAAGATGGTTTCATCATTAATTAAGCCATGTTACTCTGAGCCAGCCTACTTTTATCTGTGGTCTTAATTTCTCACATCAGAAAGAAAATCTTCAAATTAAATGTTCTCTAGTATGTGTTTAAAATATATATTTTTGTCTTCTTTTTTAAAGGAAGAGGAAGAAGAATTAAGATTGAATGTGTTCAGCCCTGTGTTGTGTTTCTTAAAATTTTTTTCCCAACTTTATTGAGATATAATTGACATATAACACTACAGAAGTATAAGGTGTACAAAGAGATGATTTGATATACATATATGTTGTGAAATGTTTACCATGATGGAGTTAGTTAATACATCCTTCACCTCACATAATTATCATTTCTTTGTTATTGTTGTGGTGGTGGGACTATTTGAGGTCTACTCTCTTAGCAACTGTCAAATATACAACACAGCAATGTTACCTGTAGTCACCAGCTTCACATGGCATCCCCAGAACTTACTCATCTTATAACCGGAAGTTTGTACCCTTAAACCAACATCTCCTCTTCGCTCCCACCCCCTCGGTTGCCACTGGCAACCATCACTCTACTTTCTGCTTCTATGAGTTTGGCTTTTTTAGAATCTACATACAATTGAGGTCATATACTATTTATCTTCCTCTGTCTGACTTATTTTATCTAGCATAGTGCCCTCAAGGGCCATCCGTGTGACTGCAAATGGCAGGATTTCTTTTTCTCTTAAGGCTAAAAATAACATACACACATCTACACATACCACCTTTTCTTTATCCATTCATGCATTGATGGATACTTAGGTTGTTTCCATGCCTTGGCTATTGTGAATAGTGCCGTAATGAACATGGGATTGCAAATACCTCTGAGATTGTGATTTTATTTCCTTAGGATAAATACCCAGAAGTGGGATTACTGCATTATATCATAGTTCTATTTTTAGTTGTTTTTTTTTTTTTTTGAGGAACCTCAGTACTGTTTTCCATAGTAGCGATACCTATTTACATTGTACACTGTCCACCAATAATGTTGAAGGATTCTTTTTTCTCCACATGATCACAAACATTTGCTATCACTTATCTTTTTGGTCAGACATCCTGACAGTTATGAGGTGATAATTCATTGTGGTTTTAATTTGCATTTCCCTGATGATTAGTGACTTTGAGCATCTTTTCAAGTACTTGTTGGCCATTTGCATATGTTATTTGGAAAATGTCTATTCATATCCTCTGCCCATTTTTTAATTGGATTGTTTTGTTTTCCATTAAGTTGTAGGAATTCCTTGTATATTTTAGATATCAACCCCTTACCAGATAAATGGTTTGAAAATATTTTCTCCTCTTCTGTAGGGTGCCTTTTCATTTTGTTGAAGGCTTGTATTGGATTTCAAGTAGTCAATTAAGACATAGTGACCCCTGAGGGACTTCCATCCCAATAGTAAAACCAAGAAAAGTAAGAGGGAAGATATCAGGGAAAAAATGTCAATATACAAGCATTTTCAAGAAAAATATAGCCCCCTTACAGAGCTCTCTTTTGACTCTTTTATTTCAGCATTGGAAACAAATCATTACAATTGTTTAGGGGTTGTAATCTGAGGACAATGAGTAGATTTCATTTTTATTCATTTTGTTTTCTGTTCTGGAAAAGATGTGCTTTGCGTAGATGTTCTGTAATTTAAACAACAAAGATAAAAAGAAGTATTAGAAACAGTTTGAAGATAGTTGACCAACTTCTTCCAGCTTTCAGGCAGGACCTGGCTAAAAAATCAGCACCTTTAACTTGTATTTATATTTCATTTATAATATTCTTTCTCAATTAAAATTAACATAATTAGCAAATAATTGAGAATCTTTCTATTCTGATCTCTCTAAGCCCAGTTTTAACTTTCAAGAAAAAGATAAATTTGGAAACATGCAGTTGTGTGAGCTTAATAATAATGATCTTAAATCTAGTTCTAATGAAGTTTAGTTATCCATAACTGATATATTTACACAAATTTATGTTGTTAATTTTGATTCTAATGAGTGTCTCCTATTCCAAGAGTGCAGGGTTTTTTAGTAACACTTCCAAGGATTGGAACAAACTGTTTTTCAGTATTAGTGATTAGTCAGCTGTAACTTTAACCCAAATGCCCTGTCCAATGCCCTGGAATCTTAGTCTAGTAAGTTTTTCTATCCTATAGACGTATTGCAACAGTCCTGTTATTTAATGGTTTTGTGATTGTCAATTTAGACAATAATTTGGTCTTCCCCTCCTTTTTTTTTTCTCTCTTAATCAAACCTATGCCACTAATACTTTTGTCTGTTTCCTTTATTATTTTCAAATTATATTTCTCTATACTAAAATAAAGTTATAGGCTCAAGCCAATTCTTCTGGTGTAGAATAAGATTGATGTTGCTATTTTTCTTCCTGGTTTTGTTGAATAATTCAACTTTATTTTCATCTTGCACAGACCCTGGCATTTTTCTTTCATGCAGCAGAAATTGGTTTGAATTTATTGCACACTTTGATCCTCAGCTTCTTTCTATGTAGTCTTTTCCTCCCTGCCTTTTCCATCCAGAAAATAACTATTTTGGTGTTTATAACTTGTGTGTTTTTTTCACCTTAACTATTATATCCCACTTTTTTCTTTTATTTCAAAGGGCATTTCAAGGTAAAAAAGTCCATTTGCATTGGCAATACTGAACCACTTATTATTTCTTATGTAGTTTTCTACCATCTCTGTCTTCATGCCAGCATCATTTTTCCACTCCTGTGCTATTCATCATCAAACTTAATATGATCTAATAATGCTATCCATCTTTTTTATAATAAAGCCACAGTTATAGAGTCATATAATTTTTGATCTGAAAAGGAACTTGAAGGCTGCATTGCTTTCTGATATTCTAAAGATGAGCAATTGGACTTGTAGAAATTGCTCATTAGACATATTAGAGTCCACTAACTCATTAGAGGAGGCTCAGGGCTAGAAAGAACATGGGTTTTCAGGTATGGTACTCTTTTTTTCTGTACTATTTAATATGAAGTAATGAAATAGATAAAAGTTGTATTTAAAAGCTTTTTTTTTTTTTTTTTTTTTGGCTGTGTGGTGCTTGTAATGCATTAGGGCTCGTATTAAGGTAATATCCCACTCTGGCTACTCCCTTGTCCCTTTAAAGAATAGGAAGAGTGAAATGGGTCAAGGACAAAATGGACAGTGTTATCCTCAGAGATACAGTTACACAGTTAGGTGACTGTCCCAGCAGCTCCACATAGGAGGGACAAAGGATACTTTAATTAACACTACCAACTCCTACTCTCCAGTGGGGAAAGATAAGTTCATTGTTATAAAAAAATTAGAGAGGAATTAATTGAACAGTTTATAACAAATTTTGGTTGGTGACATTTATGAATCATTTTGTATTTAATAAGCAGGATTTCATGTTTAAAATACTGTTCTCTAAATTTAAAGGTAACTTAGTAATTTACTTTTACTTATTTAGCCATATGTTCCAGTTATTTCAATAGTACAGAGCTATAGGCAACATATCACTACTGAAGTATCATTCAACCAATAAAAATATGTTGTGTGTCTACATTAGCAATAAGTATGCAGAGAGCTATATTTGAATTGCAGCATATCCAAACACATATATTGAAGTCTAGCAGCTGAAATTTTTAGGCCAAAAATACTGTTGAAAAATTATGCATCACTAACATTATTTAAACAACCCACAACAGACTAAATTGATGAAGTGGGTAAGAAAAAAAATAGTGATTTATAATTAAAATCTGTAACAGCAGCTATCATTGCTGATGGCATACGGTGGCAAACTCTGCTCACCAAACTGTTTCACTTTCCTCCAGGCATATAAGTGAGCTATATTCACCACCCTCCTCTGCAGTCAACTGAGACCATGTGACTAGGCTCTGGCCTGAGAATGTTGACAAATATGGTGTATAACATTTCCAATCTCAGCTTCTAAAACACCCATGTCATTCTCTACCCTTTATCTTTCCTATTGAATGATGGAGAGGATCCAATGCAAGACTCACAGGCCCAAGCATGCAACAGTCTGGGTCCTTAAATAACCAGGTCTCCCCATCTTCACATTTGTCACTCATTGGACTGTGGCAAGAAAGTGAAATAAACTTTAATGAGTTAAATTACGGAGGTTTTGGATAGTTTCTTAAAGCCCTCAGCCCTGACAAATTGAACATAGAAATGAAAGATCATCAAATCCCATTTGTAGGAAACTAAAAGAATTCATCTATAAGAAAAAAAGATAGGATTTGCATTCTTTGATAAGTCTGAAAGCAACTCAGAAAAAGCCTTTTTGGTTCTCTGGAGGCCACAGAGTAGGCTTAGAAATCAGAGAGTGGTCCAGAAAAGGCAGCTGAGACAACTTCTTAGAACTTTAGTACTAGGATCTTAACCTTTTTCTTTTTTTTTTAACTTCCTCTTCCTTTGATTGATCACACCAGAATATGGTCCCAGGGAGGAAGGATATGACCTGACCACAGCATCTGTCTAAGCTAAAGGGATAAGAGAGAGGCTTACCTATGACCCACCAAGCTAAGAACAGATGTGCAAAACCCAAGTGATGCAAGGGCAATTTTGCTTGAAGGGCCTCTTGTGATATGGATAGTACACAGTACGCATATAGGTTAGAAACAGCAGGAATAATTAGAGGCTTTGGCAGGGGTTAGAAAAACAGAATTAGAAATTAAGGATCAGAGTTCTTGCTCTCATTATCTTCAACAAGAAGACTTAGCAGGTTTTCAGTTTATCCTCAAAAATATTTGTGTGCAATGTGGTTAAGATGAAATGAAGTAGTGTATGTAGCAGTATCTAGCTCAGTGTTGTTTCCAGTAAACATTTGTGGACCATTTGTTGAAATTTTTTCTTAAAAAATTATAGGAGAGGGACGCCTGGATGGCTCAGTTGGTTAAGCAGCTGCCTTCGGCTCAGGTCATGATCCCAGTGCCCTGGGATCGAGTCCCACATCGGGCTCCTTGCTCGGCAGGGAGCCTGCTTCTCCCTCTGCCTCTGTCTGCCTGTGCTCGCGCTCTCTCTCTCTCTAACAAATAAATAAATAAAATCTTAAAAAAAAAATTATAGGAGAAATAAAGAATATCTCCTTTATTTGCTAGACATTTTCAAAGGTATAAATCACTAATACTTTTTTTTTTCCAAAACCATTCAAATGAGCTACATTCTCTGACGTCATATTTGCAGATATTCTTTGGCTTACGTGATGTTCAAACTGCAGTATATATTGAAATTGCCTGGGGAGTGTGTGACAATATAAATTTCCTAAGCACACTGGGTAAGATTATTTTATTTTTTATTTTTATTTATTTGTCAGGGAGAGAGAGAGAGCACAGGCAGACAGAGAGGCAGGCAGAGGCAGAGGGAGAAGCAGGCTCCCTGCCGAGCAAGGAACCGGATGTGGGACTCGATCCCAGGATGCTGGGATCATGACCTGAGCTGAAGGCAGCCGCTTAACCAACTGAGCCACCCAGGCATCCCAAGATTATTTTATTTCGAAGAGAGACAGAGACAGCCTGAGACAGAGAGATGCTTCAAACTGTTGCTTAGCTTTGAGACTGCCTGTCAGTGAGATCTATGCCTGCATCGCGGCATGTGCCATGCCTTTCAGGATGTACACCCTTCTCCTCTGCATGAAAGGTTGGCTTTAGCCGGAAATAGCATTTCTTCCCACAGGAAAAAGGCAAAATCCTACCTAATCCTCAACACATAGTTTAAAGGCCACCTGCAGAAAGGCTTCTGAATCTCCACAGTGAGAGATGATCTTTCTCTTTTTGTACAGCCTTTACACTCTATCCTGTTTGGTGCTGGTGTTTCTTGAGTACTTTCTCATTTTGCCCTTCTTTCATTCCCCAGGTAACAATTACACTGCGAATATTCTTATCTGTGTACATTTTCAGTGCCCGGGATAGGTGTTGCGTTTAATAGGAACTTATTTTTTAAAGTGAATTCATTACTGGGATCTTATCCAGTAATGGATTCTTGTCTTAAAATAGAATATAGTAGATATTGAAAAACCACCTTCTTGCCTTAAAATAGAATATAGTAGATATTGAAAAACCACCTTCTGAATCAGTGTGTGCACAGAGCGTCATATGCCTAAAATTGTTAAATATCAGTGGAAGTATTGTTTATTCCTTTTGCGGATTAAGATTTGAGAGAGAACATTAGTGGTGTTTTCAAGAGATTTATTGAATATGAAGCTTTAGACACACAAAGGCGCTCCCGCTGACACACAAACACACATACACACACACACACACACACACA
>RCUC01154793.1:0-10447 GCA_003697995.1 Taxidea taxus jeffersonii | reverse complement strand
TTGTCTCCTTCCTTAGGCTGACTGACCTGCCTTCATTAGGAAGAAAAGATCGTTCACCCTGCCCAGAATGGTGCATGGCAGGGTGTGCTCTGAAAGAGCCCTTGCCTGGTATAATGCACTGAGTCCAGGTTCAAAACATTTGAGAGTCACCCCCAAAGCACCCCTGCTCTCCCTGAGCCACTCCTCCCTGTAGTCAGTATGGGAAGAACAGGAAAAGGAACCTAGACCAGAAGATTTCATTCTCTTTTGGCAGGAAGAATCCATGTCCCTTGCTGACAGGTCTCCGAAGTGTAGCCACTGGAGGTTCCCTTTGCCCAAACCCACAGCTGTTTGTATTCCTGATATGGTGAGATTGGTAGGAAATTGTGCTTGCTAGTTCCTTCTTTTTGACATCATCAGATACTCATCTCTACTGAAGAAATCTGGCCCTTCAGATCCACTTCCACTCATTGCTTCTCTTTCTGTATTAGCTTCAGCCTTTAGGCCATTTTAATCCTGTGTCTCAGTTAACTTGGGAATCCGGCCGAGACCTTGGGCCTGTGCATCAGGTTGGGCCCCAGGATCCTCTGCAATTTGGTCTTAGAAATACATGGACATTGGAAGGGAAAGGGGATTGTAATATGGCAGCAGGGGCTGGGACAGAGGTTTAGAGACACCTGATCATATTTATGTTGCAAGTGGAAACAAAGTTAAAACAACTTTCAGATTTATTTCATGTCCATTGGAATAGACAACACCGGCCCTCCTGTAGCCCTTCTCCCAAGCTTGCTGAGTTTCCAAAGTTGCCTTGGCTCACATTCATGGGATATGGAGTTGTCCCTCATACAGCCAGCACTCATTGGTTTGTGGCAAGTTTCCATTGTGGTCCTGTGCTCAGTGAGAGCACTCTGCTTCCGATATGGCCAAGGAATCTGGTGCTACTTCTTGTGACTGCATGCTGCTTCCCAGCATGGAGTAAGGACTGGAATGGGTGGACAGCTGGCTCTATTCATTGACTCTCTCTCATGCGTCCATTCTGAAGACCAGATGGCAAGGTCAGGCAGAGTACTCTGCCAGTTTTGTTGAGGGCTTTTTCAGAGTATATTCAGTGAATATTGACAGAAGGCCCAGTTTCACACACAGGAGATTTCACAGAGAAAAATCCCCTGCTTCCCCTGGACGACTGCTGTCTCTATTCACTGGCTTGAAGGACAGGAGAAATATCTAAGGCCAGACGATGTCCCTCTTATTTCTAAAAGAAGAATGGAAGCCTCTTCCTACCCAACTCCCTGCTGTAGCCAGTGAAGAATTCCTGGCACCTGAATCAAGACTTGTGTCTTACTCCTGAGGAATCCAACAGGTTTGGAGACTGGGTGGGTGGTTCCTTTCTAAACATTATTGATTTGTTTGAGGGAGAGGGATGGGGAGTGCGCATGACTTCAGGGAGGGGAAGAGTGAGAGATTCTTCGTGTAGACACCCTGCAGAGCATGCACCAGGACAAGGACACTCCATCCCACAACCCATGAGATCATGACCTCAGCTGCAACAAAGAGGCAGATAGTTAACCCACAGAGCCCACCAGGTGCACCTATCCTTTTCACTTTTTCTGAAACAAGAGGAGCCCTTAGCATCATTCCGTGTCCGTGTCAAAGAGCAATATGCTTGCTTGAAAGAAGAGACTCCCACACACTTCTCAGGACTGTGGTTATGTTGCAGCACAGGGCCCCTCCAAATTGGGTTTCAGAATACCAGGGACATCCAGGAAACTTCAGGGGTCTGGACAGGCTTGACAGGAAACATTTGTGTGTTGGCCAAACGAGTGGATTGGATGGGAGTTGGCCTCATTCCTGGGGCACGGGAAACAAACTTAGTTCTCTACTTCCCTTCTTGATTTTTCTGTTTGTTTTCTTCCTGTGTCGAACCCCCTAATAGGTACTGCTATAAACTCCCGTTTTTCGAACTGTGCCTTGGCTCACATTCAGGGGTCATGGAGCTCCCATTCACACAGAATCGCCCCGGAGTTTGGCGAATTCTCGTTGTTTATTCTGTGTTCAGCCACCATAACTGGTGTCTGATGCCCCCTCAAAATGATGGTCCTCCATCCCCATGCAGGCCCTGTGTAAGATCCTGTGGTTAGTTCACTGACGATAAGCCTTTCAATCACCAAACACATGCCCTCTCTCACTGCATATGACACATACCAGGGCACACCCTACAGGCTCCATGGAATCCATGAACACTCATGCCTTCCATCACATGCCAACAGGACTTACTACACCTACACACCACGCCCACACCATCACCTGCCAACACTGCACCAATAGATGACACACACACAGCACACATATAACCTACACCCATACGCTACAAAGATAAACACGAAAACTAGGCACACACCATACACACATCACTCACACATAGAACACACGCATACACACTGCCCTTACTCATCACATAGAAAATGCACAAAAGACACATACACCACACAGCAAACCTACACGAAACACACCTGAATGCATTTGACCAACCCGTTACCACACACAGTGCACAGACACAACATACACCACAAATGGGCCACACCCAAGGCTATCGCAGGACAAATGGAGCACACATTATCAAAGAAACATAGAAAACAGTCCACAAGTTCACAACACACACACACACACACACACACAAACAAAATGCGGGCAACACACAGAATGCCCACCACACACCGACTCTACACACACCCGTCCAAAACCATTCACAACAGACATATACTATACACACACATTTCATTGATCTCATATCCAACACGGTCACAACCCAAATGCCCCATAAAATCTACACATATACATCACATGCATAAAACATTAGTGTTACACACAAACACGTAAAAAGTACACACAGCCCATATCTTACCAAAACTCACACGCATGACAGACACCACACCCCTTCCTAATGGATGACATACTTCCCTCGCCTGGACTGCACAAATACATAATTTCTACCAGTCTAACACACAACACGTACGTCACATACACACATGACCAAACACACATAGAAAGCCCACAGGCGTGCACCCACAAATACTAAATACAGAGCACACATGCCACATGCAAACAGGCAGACATCACCCATGCACCACACCATTAAACAGGCACGACATACAGAGGACCCCTAAATGTCCCAACAAGGCCAAACATGCATACCACTAAGAAATTCCAGAAACAGAACACACAATTCCCAGAAGAGTCACACCACACCTACCACACGAACATGGGTAAGTCTCCCAGAGACAGGTACCACTCACAAGCCATACTCACACACGGACCATGAAAACGCATGAACATCACCCACAGCACTCGGAGTACACACACACACACACCAGAAGGACAGGAGATATAGGCAACACCTCCCTCACAGGCATGTGAGACCTCTAACATACGTCATCCCTACAGCACAAACACACACCGCATGTCATACAAAGAATGCCAAGCAAAACCACCCACACACTCCACAACAAAACCACTTGTGTAACACACGCCCAACCGATTTATACGACTCATCGTTGCTCCATTTTCTGCAGGTGCATCATTAACCATACAGAGATTACACAGACAAATTAAAGAACAAAGACACCTACCCACGTTATTGAGACCACACAAACAACCCTATGCTCCACACGCAATACACCTATACCACACATAGTACATATCTCCAAAACACACCACCCATAAAACAGAAACGCACCTCCGCACCACAAACACACTACCCTCACTTATGCAGAATTAAGTCACCTATTCCCCTCACACACACACTCTACAGGCAACAACGAAATTAGCATACATAGAGCAACCACTCTCCCCACATACACTACCTATTTGCCACAACTCTCTCAGTCATCCCTGCTTCATATCACCACATACGTTCCATGGGATTTCATCATATTAATCTCACTTACACACCAGATATAAGCTAAGAGAACACTAAGAGAATGGCTTTTTCCATGTGTTCTTGCACACCCTTTCTGAAAGCCTTGTAACTTCAGGAAGAAGTGGTTATTCGAAAGACAGGCTAACCGACACTTTGGACACCAGACTCCTGGAGATGGCACTTCCTTCTATGCATCCACAAATACAATTTAAGACAAACTTAGAGCTTGACCATGGCACCCTGCACAGGTTTTTTTTTTCTCAGAGATAATCATATGGCACTTTGCTTTTGCTTTCACACACAGCTTTGGAAAGGTCTCTTTCATCTAGAAATGGGTAGCTGTGTGATGAACCACATATCCCCAAGGTGGTGGTTCCAAGATAAGTTCACCGTCTGTTCCTCAGGCTTCCATGCACAACAGCTTGACATTACAATACCGATTTGGAAAAATACATTCATTGTCGTTCCCTTCCCCGTGACTTGTTTCCCAGCCTTAAGGACATGGCCCCTTCCTTGGCCTTCAAGGCCTCTATTTTAAAATTGCTCCCACAGTCATGAAACAAGATGTTAGTGAGCAGTTCCAGGCGCCCTGGAATGGTTCTTCAGATTTTAAGTGTATGTCTCTTTCCTGTACTTTTGCACAAACATTTGGAAAGTCTACCTTCAGGAAAGAAAATATTAGCCCTATGACGGATCCTCCACAGAGCCTTTACTAGGGGATATGTGGATGGCACCTATCTTAGCCTTTCCTACATACTATGGAAAAAGGTTCTAGATACTGGAAATTAAAAAATTGACAGAGCTTCTTCTACCGTGTTTAGAATTAAGCAGATAGACGTACTCTCCTTCTTTCCATATGTACTCTGAAAATGCTTTTTTCTCTGTGAAACGAGATATTCATTTCAAATGCCTTGTAGAGAGGTGTACTTCTCAGAGCTAAGCACATGGGATGCTCCCTATGAGTCCACACATACTTTTAAAGGACTAGGGTTCCAACTTCTTTGCGGCTGACCATAGGTGTCCACTGGAAGGCTGGCTGGAAATATGCCCCGAGAGAAGAACAGAGGGCCAGCATAAGGGTGAGGCTCTAGCTTCTGCTTTCAGTTGTCTGGGCTGCTCATACCTTTGTGGCATTGTTCACTAGTAGAGTCACAAAAACTCTTTCACATTCTCGAGGCAAGGCAGGGATCCAGGTGACACTTTCTCTCTTGCAGTTCTTAGCTGATGATTCTGATATTGACCAAGTCTCCAGAATCATTATTCCTTTCCCAGATGTCCGGGACCTCTCCATTCTTCACAGACACATTTCCCACTGGTAAGTGGATGTCATTTTCCACAGGTTCTCACATGCCCTTGCTGAAATGCATCTATCTTCAGGAAGTTGTTGTTCTTTGAATGAGTTTACCCGCACTGTGGTCTGTGGACTGAAGGAAATGGCACTTCGATTTATGAATCCATACTTACATTTGTAGAGAAGTCTTTAGCTTGACCATGGCACTCCGCAGAGGTTAGTGTCTCTGAGATCAGTATATGGCAAGTTGGTTTGGCTTTCATACACACCTTTGGAAAGGATTCTTTCTTCTGGATAGTGGAAGGTGAATGATCAATTCCATTTTCCCATAGTGGCGTTTCCAGATATACATCAACGGCCTCTTCCTTATTCTTGCCACAGACTGACTTGGCACTTGCAATGACTGCTTGGAAACTGTTAATCAGAGAATTAATAACTTGTTAATCAGAGAATAAGACATGGCACATTCCTTTCCCTCCTGTATGCTTATTTTGAAACTTGTTCCACCATCACAAACCAAGATGTTATTATACAGCACAATTTGCCCTGGAATTGTGCCTCAGGTTTTAAGCCTAGGGCTCTTTCTTTGTGCTTCTGCACATACGTTTGGACCAGCTTCAGGAAAGATGATAGCAGAATGACAGATTCTTGACAGGGCTTTTTCTAAGGGACATGTTGAAGGCACCTAACTTATGCTTTTCCACATACTACGGAAAAGGCTACTAGCTACCAGACAGCTATCAGTTGACAAAAGCTTCCTCTACCGTGCTTCTTCTTTGAGTGAAATAGATATACATACAGTCTTTGTATATAGACACGTGCCTTCAAAACCTTTCTATCTCCATGAGACAAGATTTCTTTTCTGTGCAAGTTCCATGCTAGACAGGCGTATTCCTCAGAACTAAGCTATGGAATGTTGCTTATGAATCCACATGTACTTTTAAGGACTAGGGTTCCAACTTCTTCACAGATTTCCATGTGAGTCGACTTAAAGACTGTGTGGAGAAATGGCCCAAGAGCTGAGCAGAGGGCCAGGATCAGGGCGAGGCTCTAGCTTCTGCTTTCGAGTGTTGCGGCCTTCGAACTGTTGTGGCCTTGTTCATTGGTTGAATAACCAAAACCCTTTCACATTCTCAAGGCAATTCAGGTATCCAGGTGGCACGTTCTCTCTCGCAGTGCATACCTGATGGCTCTGCCATTGGCCAAGTCTCCAGCATCATTACTGCTTTCCCAAATGCCAGGGAACGCACCATGCCAGGTTCAGTGTTTCTGTTTGGAAAATGGTGGGGTTCATATTCATGGGCTTTGGATTCCTACCCAAAGCTTTGAGCTGAGTTTCTGATACAGGCGGAGGGTCTGCCACTTAGTTCCAGGGCATGGTAAGAGTGCTTTTGAGTTTCAGGTCTTTGAGTAACATCCAGCTCCCACATGACCATTCAAGGGACACGCATGGCTTGTGTGAATTCTGGGTGGACGTTTGATTATTCTGGCACTGATCAGTTTCCAGGACCATTTGTGCTTTCCACCTGAGCATTGGGGGCAGGTGTAGGGCCCCATCCATTCCAGGCTCTGAAACTCATGGCACAAGATGCCGGGTTTTTATCTCCACTATGAATCAAGTTCAAGTCCTATTCCGTTCTCACACACCCCACAAGCAACAAACAAATCACCACACATACAGCACCCACACTGCCCGCATCCACTGCCTATATGCCAAACTCTGCCCATTACCCACAACTAACATCACTGCACACGTACCACAAGAATTACGTACATTAATCTCCCACACACCAGACATATGCAAACGCACACACTGAAACCATACCCAAACCAACACACACAGAGATCATTTACACAGTACAAGGCAAAGTGCACAGGCAGCATGAATTACCTGCATACACTACATGGGCACTGGTCACATAACAACACACACCACTTACACACCAGAAACTCACAAAAGCACATAATGCATACATAACACAAAAACAGTACACACACCATGATTCAAGAGGCACACCACCCATCTCCAAGAGCAAACCACACAGAGACCACATTAAAGGCATCCACTCACACACACCATGAACACACCATCAATACCCGCAATGCAGCACACCTAGTCCATCCAAAACAACACCACACACACACCAGAAGCAGATAGCACAAACAACCCTCAACCAACAGATACGCCACTAGCACTGTGCATGGATATCATTCATACAAACCACGTACTCCCCACCCATAAGCACTAGAGAAACTTCAAATATCCACCATATGAAACACAACTCCATCCCACACCAATGCCACATAAAACACACAAGACACACAACACATGCAAAAGACTCATGAACTGCCCACACTCAACATGCCTCGAGCACAGAGATACACTACCGTATTCAACACACCTATGTAAAAGACACAACCACCTCAAGAGGCAGAACACCAACGAAATTCATATCACGCTGAAACAACACCGACCATACACAAAGACACACAGACACACAGACACACACACACACACACACACACAACAGCACCACACACTACCATTATAAATAACAAAGAGTCTACACACAGCCACATCAGAACACAGACAAACACGCACACACACACGCGCACACACACACAAACACACACAGAGTCCTGCTTACTTCTTCTTTGGCTACTGACAGCCTGCTAATACATAGCCAGGTTCTGTCCTTCCCAAGGCTGACAGACATGCCTTCATTAGGAAAGAAAGATTGTTTACCCCTGCCCAGAACGGTGCTTGGCAGGCTGTGCTCTGAAGTGGCCTTGCCTGGTGGAGGACACCAAGTCTCAGTTAAAACCCTTGAGACTCGTCCCCCAAAGCACCCGTGCTCTCCCTGAGCCAATCCTCTCTGTAATCAGTATGGTAAGGACAAGAAAGGAGCCAGGGCCAGAAGCTTTCATGCTCTTTTGGGAAGAAGAATCCAGGCCACTTGCTGACAGGTCTCCCAGGTGTAGGCACTGGAAGTTCCTTTTGTCCAAGCCTACAGGTGATTCTTATTCTGGAAATCTTGAGCTTGCTAGCAAAGTGTGCTTGCTAGACCGTTCCTTTTAACATCATCATATGCTCATCTCTACTGAAGAAATCTGGCCCTCAGTATCCACTTTCTACCACTGCTTCTCTTTCCATAGTAGATTCAAGCCTGAGGCCATTCGAATCTTGTGTCTCAGGAAACCTGGTAGTCCAGCTGAAGTCTTGGGCCTGTGTATTACATTGGGCCTCAGGACCCGAAGCACATGGCCTTCAGAAATACATGGACATTGGGAGGGATAGGGGATTGTAAAAGTTCAACAGAGGCTGGGCTGGAGTTTTTTTCAGAGACACCTGGTCCCATTTCTGTAGAAAAGGGAAACAAGATTAAAACAAGTGTGAGATTTATTTCATTCCATTAGGAATGGACAACATTCACCCTCCTGTAGCCCTTCTCCCAAGCATGCTGAATTTTAACATTCCCTTGGTTCACATTTGTGGGATATGAAGTTTTCATATACATACATATACATACAGACAGCACTCTTTTATCTGTGGCAGGTTCCCGTTGTGGTCCTGTGCTCAGTGAGAGCATTCCGGGTCACGTATGGCCAAGGAATCTGGTGCTCCTTCTTGTGACTGCCTGCTGTTTCACTGCATGTTTTAAGGACTGGAATGGCTGGCCAGCTGGCTCTATTCTTTGACTCCCTCAGATGCCTCTGTTCTAAGACCAGAAGGCCAGGGAAGGCAGAGTATTCTGCATGTTTTAGTGAGGGATTTTTCAGAGCATATTCTGTTAACATTGACCAAATCCATGGTTGCAAACACAGAAGCTTCCACAGATGGGAATCACCTGATTCCCCTGATGGTATGCTCTCTCTGGTCACTGGTGTAAAGGGCTAGAGAAATATCTAAGGCCAGACCCGGCACCTCCATTTCTAAAAGACAATGGAAGCCTCTTGCTGACCAACTCCCATGTGTCCCCAGCAGAGATTTCCCTTCACCCAAGCCAAGACTTGGGTCTTAGATCTGAGAAAGCAAACTCGTTGGGAGACTGGGCTACCGGTTCCATTCTGAACATTGTTGATTTGTTTGAGAGAGAGGGATGGGGAGTGTGCATGAGTGGGTGGAGGAGCAGAGTGATTAATCTATGTATACACTCCCCACAGAGCACACACTAGCACAAGGACACTCCATCTCACAGCCCATTAGATCATGACATCAGATGCACCCAAGGGTCACATACTTCACCCACAGAGCCCATCATGTGCTCTTATCTGTTTCTCTTTTTCTGTAACTAGAGGAGCCCTACAGATCATTCAGTGTCCATCTCAAAGAGCAATATGCTCACTTGAAAGAGGAGACTCCCACAGATTTCTCAGAACTGTGGTTATGTTTCAGCACAGGGCCCCTCCAAATTGGGTTTCTGAACACCTGGGACATACAGAATCTTCAGGTGTCTGAAGAGGCTCGGCAGAAAACCTTTGAGTGTAGGGCAAAGGAGCGATATTGATGGGAGTTGGCCTCACTCCTGGGGCAAGGGCAAAGAAACTTAGTTCTCTCCTTCTCCGCTTGACTTTTCTCTTCCTATCCCTTCCTGTGTGGATCCCCTTAATGGGCCCTCCCATAACCTTCCATAGTTCGAAAAGTCCTTGCTCACATTCAGGGGTCATGGGCTCTCACTCACATAGAATCGTCCCAGTATTTGACAAATACTCACTTTTTTCCCTATATTCAGCCAGCATGATTGGAGTCTGCTATCACACCCCAAAGGATGGTCCTCAACTCCGGTGCAGGTGCTGCATAAGGTTCTGTGGTTAGTGCTCCAAAGATTACCCATACATTCACCAAAAACATTCCCACTTTCTCTGAATGCACTTCATAAAACACATACCAAGGCTAACCCCACGGGTGCCACAGATTCTACAGACACTGACTCATTCCTATCCATGCCACAGCGCCAACTACACATAAACATCATTCAAAACCCATCGACTGGGGAAACCACACCAAAATAATCACACACACAGCACACATAAAACCTAAACCCATATGCTACAAAGAGAGCACACCCATACTAGGCATACACCATACACACACCCCTCCCACGTAAAACACACACATATACAATGTCGTGACTAGTTGCACAGAAAGCACAAAGAACAAACCTACACCACACACAGAAAACCTACACGTCACACACATGGAAGCCTATGACCACCCTGTCAACACACACAGTGCCCAGACGCGACATACACCACCCATG
>ML107869.1:34305-96864 GCA_003697995.1 Taxidea taxus jeffersonii | reverse complement strand
GATGGTCCCACCGCTCACACTCAGCGCTCTGACACAGATGGTCGGTCTCACACCAAGGAATTCTCCGACGCCAGCTCAGTGTCCTGTGGTTTTAACTCCACTGGGACCTGACCAGTCAACCCGGACACGGCTCAGACCCTGCAGGTCAGAGGCTGAGTCCCACGAGACCACTCCTCCCCCACGGCAGAGCCCGACGGCAAGTGCAGGCTGTTCCCCGTGCTTCTGCCGACTGGCTGTGGATCCGAGCTTCCCACCATCCCGGCTCAAGTTCCACGATTCGCTGGAGTGGCTCACAGAACTCCGTGAGACGTTTTACCTCCCAGATGACTGGTTTATAACAAAGTATACCACTCAGGAAGAGCGAAGGACAGCCCAGCCACCCGACCTGTTCCAGCCATCTCACCCAAGGTCCCCACACGGGGGGAGATTGTGCAGGCCACGTGAGTGAGACGAGCGTTGCCAGCCACTGACCCACCAGATCAAAGAGTGTGTGTGTGAACACCAGAGAGGCCAGCATGACGACCCCACCCAGCCACAGGATCAGGAGAAATACTTAACTGTAGCTTTTAAGCTGAATGAATAAAGGTCAGGCATGACTGAGGGCTGCCTACTCCCCACCCACTGTGCCCTACAGCGGACAGAGGAGCCTCCAGACCTCCTAAGTGACCCAAGGTCATCCTTTACAAAGCACGCCGCAGAATCTGGAGTTCGCCAGGGTGTGACCCGTTTCAGGCAAGGTGGGTCACCAGCATTCAGCCGGGGCCATCTCATGCCCCCCACACACTGGGTTCAGTGCTCGGTCCTAAAATTGTTTCACACGTCATTTTGCACTGGGCCCCTCCAATATGACCCTCCATGGCACTGACCCTCCATGGCAGGTAAGGCAGCCGCCCCCGGGGAACCATACAAAGTCCCTGCAGGATTCCGCTTGGTTTCTGGTCCTTGAGGTCAGACAGCCCGAATCAAGAGAACCTCCTCCTGGGGCCACATTCTGACTCAGGCCAACACACAGGTCTTTGCATGAAGCAAACCGAAGACGGACACGGCAATAACGTTGCCCTCGAGATGGCCGTGTTTCAGAGCAGCTGTGCACACTGAAGGGAAGCGCTCCCTCCCCAGAGTCACCACGCACGGTGGGCGGAACGACAAGCCATCATGGAAACCATGTGACAGCTCCTCAAAAAATAAAACCGAGAACGACCCTGTGACCCAGCAGTTCCATTCCTCTGTACCTGCCCGAAAGAACTGAAAACGGGCTCGGACAGGTGGGCGCCCAGGTCCGAAGCCGCATCATTCACAGGAGTGAAGGGCGGACACAGCCGGGCGTCCACTGACAGAGGAGGAGACAAGCAGAGGTCCATCCCTACAAGGGAATTTTGTTCCGCAGCAAATGGAAGGAAAGTCTGACACCAGCTGCGGATGGATGAACCTTGGGGACATCATGCTCAGCGAAATAAGCCAGCCAAAGAAGGACAAATACTGTGTGGTTTCGCGCATGAGTCCCTAGAGTCAGAGAAATCCTGGAGACTGAAAGCAGGGAGGTGGGCTCAAGGGACTGGGGGCAGGGGGTGAGAAGCGAGGGTCTTGTGGGGCAGATGACACCACTCTGGAGACGGACGGTGGTGACAGGTGCACACCGTGTGAATGTGCTTCAGGCCACTGAATGGTATACTTGAAAACAATTTAAATTTTTTTTTAGTGGTTAAATTTTGTTGTCTACATTTTGCCAAAAGCTTCTTTTTTTATTTTTTTTTAAAGATTTTATTTATTTATTTGATAGACAGAGATCACAAGTAGGCAGAGAGGCACAGAGAGAGAGGGAAGCAGGCTGTCCGCCGAGCAGAGAGCCCGATGCGGGGCTCGATCCCAGGACCCTGGGATCATGACCTGAGCCGAAGGCAGAGGCTTTAGCCTACTGAGCCACCCAGGCGCCCCCAAAAGCTTCTTTTTTTAATATTTTATTTATTTGTGAGAGAGAAACAGATAATGACAGAGACAGCAAGAGACGGCACAAGCAGGGGGAGGGGGAGCAGACCCCCGCTGAGCGGGGAGCCCAACACAGGGCTCGATCCCAGGACCCGAGCTGAGGGTAGATGCTTCACCGACTGAGCCACCCAGGCATCCTTACCAAAAGCTTTTTTGAAAAAACGAGTAAGAAAACACAGGAGACAAGCCAGTAAGAGGAGGAAAAGCAGGCAACATCAGGAAAGGTGCAGACCACAGAGAAGCACCAGGTTCCCACAGGGGGATTTCAGCCACGGGGGGCCCCGGGGAACCGCAGGAGCACCCCTAGCGTAGAGCTGGTGCTGGGCCACAGCCACAAGGGAAAGCCCAAGGCCAGACACAACGACGTCAGTCCCAGTGTGACGGGCTCGACACGCCCACCAGCAAGGGGCTGGTGCAGGACGGTCACTCCAGCAGCAGGGCGTCCCCGGCCACCTTCCTGCCCGGAGCAGAAGCATCCCAGCCGTGGTGCCAGCGTCAGAACAGCAGAGCTCTCCGAAACAGTGCACTGCAGGGACAGCACCTCCCACAGACTAGTTTGCACCCAAGTTTTTAACATTCGCGTTTTTATTGTAAAGAAAATCATAACACCTGCAAGAAAGCAAGTTATGAGTAGCCTTGGCACCCAGAAATGATCTCTCTCACCCATCCTGGCACATAATGTGTACTTTCAGACTGAAGAAAACCAGAATATGTCACCGCGAAACAGGCCTCTCGAGCACACTGCTTGTTTTGAAATAAAGGCCGTCGCATAAGGAGGATGCCGGGACCCCCCTTCCTCCCTGAAAGCAGGGGATGAAATTCCCACGGGGGAGGGGGCTGTAGCAGGGACGAAGCCGTTCTTAGCGCAAGAGACAGGAACTGTGGGTGAGACACCGTGTAAAGGGACCCCTCCCTCCTAGCGCCGCCCCCGGGGCTCACCAGCCCAGCGCTAACCGCTCAGTCCGGCCGACTCATCACGTATCACAGCTTCCCCGTCCCAAAGGCAGGAAAGCTCCCTGCTCTGGCCCCGCTGGGGAGTCAGTCACCTCTGAAGTCAGCTGTGAAGCCTCCCACGTGCAGGTGGCAGTTCAGTAAACGTGTCTCCCGTGAATCCGCCGTCTGTCGGCTTAATCCTGGGCTCGGCCAGACTCAAAGGACAGAGGAGGATTCCTCCCGCCCTCTAGACACACAGGTCCAGAGAAGCAGCCACACTCGTGCACACACGCGTGCACCTGACACTACACAGGTGTTGTACTTCTCATCTTTAACAAACAAAATACAGGGGCGCCTGGGGGGTCCAGTCGGGTGAGCGTCTGCCTTGGCCCAGGTCATGATCTCGGGGTTCTGGGATCCAGCCCCATGTGGGGAATCCCTGCTCAGCGGGGAGTCTGCTCCTCCCTCCCCCTTTGCCCCTCCCCCCACACGTGCTTGCTCTCTTTCAAATAAATAAAATCTTTAATAAAAAATAGTAAAAATAAAAATAAAAACTGCTGCATCTGCTCATCGTCCTCGTATAACTTCACCGGTTACAAGCTTCCCCCGCATGACTCAGGCCTCGCTCTGGATGACGCAGGAGTGGAGCACAGGCTGCGGACGGCTCAGCTGCGTCTCGCGGGCACGGACCCACGTGGCGGGCATCAGGGCTGCCTCCACGATCGCGGCGCTGTGGACCCCTGCGGGCCGTAGACCCCCGCGGCGCAGTGGGCGCGCACATGCAGCACCTTCCCACTGGGAAATCTCCCGGCCAAGGGGTGCGCACGTGCCGCTGGCTGCCCCGGGGTGCACTCTGCGGGGGTCCAGTGACAACCTCGAACAGGAATCAGCTTTGACTTCATTAAATTCGCTGCACAGTGATGGGATTTTGCCGTCCATGGGGGGCCAATGCTTAGTGCAAACACGCTGCCGTAGTCAGGGACCTGAGCCCCGGGGAGCTGCCCCGCCCCCCGCGCGCCCGCCCCCCAGCCGCGCCCAGGCCCCGGGAGAGGACACGGGCCCGCAGCCCCCAGAGCGCCCGCCAGGACCGCCGCTGGCTTGCAAGGGGCTGCCCGTCAGCGGGGCAGGCCACATGGCCCCAGTCCTCGGGGCATATCAAAGCCCCCCATCCCGGTCTCCCCCGCTGGTGCTGACAGCATTGATTTTGTGTCAGAAGTTAGCGGGATTCTGTTTTAATTGGTGGCCTCGCAGCTGACCCCGGGAATGCATTATTAATGAGCGCGTCCGCACTGTGCACTCAGGGCCCTCGCGGGGCAGAGGACAGGAGCCCCGCAGGACCCCGGGGCAGCAGGGCCCACGGGGCGGCAGGAGCCCAGAGCTCTCGGCGCCGTCTGCCCACACTGAGGGACCGTCCTTGCGGAACTCGAGGGGTTCCGGCAGCTCCCTGGGCTCAGAAGAACCGCGCTCCCCTGGCTGCAGGGCTCCGGCCCGGAGCCCGCTGCGAGCTCCCCGAGGGCCGGGCCGCGGAGGACGGGGCCGCGGAGGGCTGCGTCCGTGGGAGGGAGCGCGGGGATCCGTACACGCTGCAGCGACGCAGTGGCTACCGTCCAGCGCCGGCTGGGACACGCGGGTGACGAGGCCCCCACCTCCTTTAAAATGCAGGCTCCGTGCACGTCCCACTCTGTCTGTGGAGCCGGCGGCCAGCCCCGGAGACACCAGGCAGCGGAGGACCCTCTCCGGAGAGGGAGGCCACGTGTCCTCCCCGACACCTCCCCGGCACGGACCCGGCTGAGCAGAGAGGCTGAGCCGGGTCTGGGCTTTCTCTTGTGCGTGAGCGTATGTGACAACAGTCCCCGCCCCTCCCAGGGCTGCGCCGGGGTCCCCTGCAGCGCCCCCGCAGGAAGCCGCGAACTCCCGCTTCTACGGACACACGGGCCCGTGGCCACCCGGTTACACCGCACCTGCGGCACCAGCCCCGCGCACGTGTGTCCGCGGACCCGGACACCGACTGCCTGACCCGCTGCGGTGCCACCCACCAGCCCCGGAGGCTCCCGCTGTAGCCTCTCCCAGCGCCGGGGTAATGTTCGGAGATTGTTCCAGAAGCCCCAGCAGGGCTGGCTGGCAGTGCGCCCTTAGTGAGCATCTCCTCGGAGTCTGAAGGGTGAGTCCTTAACTCTGCCCGTCTGGCTCCCAGGGAGCGGTGGGGTCCCAGAGCCAGAGAACCGTGGCCTGAGGGCAGCAGGGAGCCTGGCCAGATCCCGCGGCCGGCCGGCATGCTAGCGTGGGTTTAGTCAGAAGTGGGCATTGTAGGGGGGCCCGCCCAAGTTGGGGGTACGGGGTGGGCAGGGCTGCGGTAACCGCAGGTGCCACCGGGTCTCTGAAGGCCAGCGGGGCTTTTCTCAGCGCATGAGCCACCCACGGGCCCCACAGGCACCGGGCAAAGGCCCACCGAAACGCTTCATTTCTCACCACAAGCGCCCTGTCCATCTTCCCACAACGCAATCACAAAATATAACGTTTAATGTGTTTTTATGGAGGAAGACCCAGGAAGCCGAAGTGCCCCAGGCCTGGGAAGTCATAACCTGGCCCTGGAGAAGGGTCGGAGGACGGGGGAGCGGCAGGGGAGGGCCAGGGGAGGGCAGGGAGGGACCTCTCCAGAGCGAGAGGCCACAGTCAAGAGGAACAGGGGAGGGGGCTGTGGCACAGACCTACCCCAGGGCACAGGCGACATCAGGCAGGAGGGACCGGGTGAGGAGAACAGGCCCCGAGGGGCAGGAGGGCCAGCTCCAGGCGGGTGGGACAGTCAGAGCAGCCCACGGAAGTGGGGGTTTGGGGGCGAGCACCGCCCTCCTCCCACCTCACCCAGGGTCCGTCTCCAGGGACCTCATGCAGCAAAGCACGGACCTTGCCCTCCCATCGTCCACACAACCGACATACACGCACGGACCGGGGAGCTAGCTCGGTGCTACCACCAGGGCCATGACACCCCCCAGCCCCCACCCAGCCCCTTCTCCACCAGCCCCCACGCGGCTTCGACAGCCACCCCTGAGGGACAACGTCTCCGCAGAAAACCCCCCTCAGCTCGGCCACTCGAGGCCAGGCACCACCTGTAAGACGGAGGGAACCGTCCACACATATACCTTTGGAGGGGCCCAATCCTGCCACACCCGAAGTCAGGCCTGCCCCTCAGTGGGACGGAGGGCACAGACGCAGACCGAGCCTCTGTGGGCCTCTAGGGTCCCCGCAGCTGATGGACTCTTCGAACAGCTCTGGTGGCTTCCTCTGGCCCAGAGTCAGGCCGCTCCTCCCCCAGTGCTCTCTCGCTCAGCCTAAGGAACCCTCCAGCTCCCACTGAAGCCCATCTCTTTCCAACCCTAACCGCGAAGCCACCGATGGCTCCCGGACGCTGGGTGTCCACTCAGAGTCCACAATCTCATGCGTACCTTGGGTGACGCGACGGGTTGTGCGCTGGCCTCAAAAGATGTGTCCACGCCCTGGTGCCCAGAGCGTGGGAATGTGACCTTATCTGGAAATAGGGTCCTCGCAGATGTAAGGTAAGGACATCGTCCTGGATTACCTGGGTGGTCCTTAAATCCAGTAGAAATGTCCTTTGCAGGGACAGACGGATGACACAGAGAGGACGTCCGCGTGAGGGCGGAGGCAGAGGCTGAGGGGAAGAGGCAGGAAGGACCCCCGGAGCCTCCGGAGGGCGCGAGGCCCCACCCCACCCTGACGCCAGACTTCGGGCCCCCAGGAGGCGGAGGACCAGTTCCGGGTGGCCAGGCGCAGCCGCCCGGGACAGCTAGTAGAGTTAGCACGCGGTGTGCCCGTGCCAGGAGCGGACGTCCTATCCCGCCCTGACAGCAGGTCTGGCGAAGGAGATACGCGGGAGAGACGGGAAACTCTCTGTATGCAGCCACCAGGGAAATATTAGCGGTTCCTAGAGCAGCCCTCAGGCAAGTCAGGGAAAACAAGGGATCCCGGAAAAAGCAAAGGAATCTAAACACTCAGGCCCTGGAGGGTAAGGACTGGAGCCTCGTTCGGAAATTCTGGCACCGAGAATTCAGAACTGCCTGTCCCGGAGGAGGGTTTCCGTAGCACAGGGACGGGGTGTGCGGAGCAGCAAGCATCTGGCTGACATCCCAAAATCACCAAGTGTGGGCGAGGCCTGTTCTGGGGACTCCAAAAGGAGCAAGGGGAGGACAGACAGGGGTCCTGTGGCGCACAGGCTCTGGTCCCTGGAGCGGCCACCCGCTGGCCAGAGACCGGGGTTCAGCTCAACATCTGTGACGCTGGGCGGCACCTTGACCTGAACGCTCCCCCCAGGAAACACGCGGTCTTCTGGGACTCCGGCTGGTCTCAGATGCTTTTGCCTTTTCACAGCAACACATTTCTGTTTTTGTTTCTGTTTTTGTTTTAATGTGAGTGATTTCAAACAAAAGCAGTGATGAAATATACATGAACATTACCATGCGTGGCTTTTTAGCTAGAAAAATTTCCTCATGGTCAAAATAACTGCTTCAGAGGTTGTACAGCTCCGAGCCATTTGACCAGGTTAACACAGGAGAAACAACATTCGCAGAAAGCACAAAGCCAATAACCACGTCTGGACCAGGAAGAGCAAGGTATTAATCAACACGAATGAGACACTGAGCTCCTGGACGCCTACCTGAACTCGCAGAAGCGTCGGCGAAGTGTGGCGCCGCAGCAGCGGGGGTCGGAAGCACAGTCAGAGCCAGGCCCTGGGCCCCAAGCCCAACTGACCGCAGCTGCCCTGCCCCGGGGGACATAGGTCACCCGCCTCCCTGAAGACCATTCTGAGGGCCGTCCGAGCTCCAGGGCTCCCTGTGGGCTGCTCTGCCGGGGCTGCAGCTGTGCCCAGCACCTCCCTTTGCCCAGTCCTGCCCTCGGGCCCTTGCAGACATTGTTCCAAGAGCCCTTCCAGAAATTCCTCGCATGAAAGCCTTTGCCTCAGAGTCTGCTTCCCGGGAACCGGACCTGTCCTGGCTGAACACCCTCCTGTCCCCATTTCAAGAATTCTATCCCCTCTTCAGTCTGCTGGAGGAGTCTGAACTCTCCCATCTTCCAGCTGTTCTCAGACCGTGTCACTTCCGCTTCCCTGGGTGTGCGTTTTCCTTTGTGGGTCCTTCTCACTTTCTCGGGGCTGTGAGTTTCTCTTCCTTTTTTGTTTTTGTTAAGACTTCATTTTTAAGTAATTTCTACGCCCAGTGGGACTTGATCCCACAACCCAGAGATCCAGAGCCACACGCTGCACCGACTGAGCCAGCCAGGAGCCCCTGGGCTGCGAGTTTCTTACTGTGATCTGTCGTTTTGTTTGCAACTTTTCCCGTGGACATTTCCCCTTTTGTCTGATTTTTAAATTGCTTCAGCCTGGCCCTACAGGCTGTAGGGTGAAAGCAGATTTTACAAGCACTTGGGGCTGGAAAAACCCTGTTTTCTCCACTCAATCTGGTCCCCACCTTTCCCAGACCCCCCTTCGGTCTCAGTTCACCCCGTCCTTTCCTCCAGTCCTGGGCCTGGGTGTTTTCCTCCTGAACGTGGTTTCTTCTGTTTCCGTACTGACGCAGCTCAGTTTGCTTATCGCTGGCGTCAGGACCAGAGAAGGGAGGCCCCGCGCCCCCACCGCGGCTTCCACGTCCAACCCGGCTCTTCAGCAGATAAATGCAGCGTTCAAGGGCCCTTCTGCATTCTGAGCCTCAGTCTGCCCCTCCCTGTTGTCTTTATGAGTCTATGTCCACCCTCGGAAGCCACCCAGAAAAGGCTCCCTCTTCTGATGTCCTGCCGGTAGGTGCCTGATGGTGGTCCCAATGCGTTTTCGGGCTGAACATCCCTGCGCTGCCTAAAACACAGTTCTGGAGACTTTTACTCCCCAGAAATCCTCCCCTGGATACACTCCCATGTGTCAATTAATATTTAATTCTTTTAATAAAATTTTCTTAATATAATTCTCACCATTTCATTTTGCCATTGACAAGTCTACTTAGACGCCTAATTTCACTGCCAGCATCCTGCGTGCACAGAAGTACGCACCCACAGCTCAGCGATCCCCCCAGGACACCCGGGACAGACGGCCAGCCCGCCCTCCCTGGAATATGCTGGACACGGAGAACACAAGAGTCACCAGCCAGTTCTCAGACCACTGGGCGGACACTGGACGTGCTGGTTCTTTCACTGAGTCCAAATCTTCCTTCAAAAAGATGAAAGCGCAAGGACACCAGACGCAGCAGCCCTTCTCACGGAAAGCTGGGGGAGAGGGGCGCAGGCCAGACACCCGAGCACCCATGAAGTAAGGGAGGGACTAAGCAAACGGAGGTAAACCACGCCCAGGGAGAGACGAATCTGAAAACGCTGACGTTGTGTCTCTAAAGCCACAAACTGTCCAGCACACACTGTTGTGGTGGGAGTGGGGGAGGGGTCCCGCCTGCTCGTAGCAGAGCCGCTAGGCCAGCAAGGTTCTATCTAGAAGCTTCCTCCTGTTGGTAAACACTTGCCATGTCTGCTCTGCCCGCCCCCTGCCACAGGAAGACCGACCTCCCCCGGGGAGCCCCAGCCTCCGTCCTGCAGCCCCGGGGCCCTGCGGGGGCCAGGCACAGGCAGCGAACGAGGGGGGCCCTTCCCAGCCACCTCGCAAAGCCAATCACAGGCCCCCGGCTCCCAGTGAAGCCCCCTCAGGGGAACGGGTTTCTGCAGAATATTCCAGAAGACGCTCCGAAACGCCGGCCAGCTGAGCTAATGGACAGAACGAACATCATGGTGAGAACACTGGGAGCTCCTGCCGCCTCCACAGCAGCAGCAAGAGGAAAACACAGGCCTCGCGAACCCCAAGAGCAAGCAGACTACTTCCCAGCGTCCGACTAAACACCCCCTTCCTTGGGGAGATAAATTCCCACAATTCTTTCCTCGACGAGACCAATAAGCTGCTACTCAAGTGATTTTGTTTGTTTTTTGCTGAAAAGCTTTCTTCATCCCTCACCTGGGCCCTGAAACCAAACGCCCACGTTTAGAAGCTTAGCCAGGCAGGGAAGGTTTTAACTCCTTGGTCCTCTGTCCTTCCTGTTTTCTCTCCCTCACGTGCCTTGCCCTGTCCTCTGTCCTTGGTGCTGGACGAGGAGACCCGACGGCCCAAGTCCTGGGTGAGGCCACGCTCCCCCTTTGACCAGCTGGTGGCCAGAGACAGCCCTGGAACGTGAGTCCCCCCGGAAAGACGGGACTGCCTTCTTACCAGCGCACGTGCTGCCTCCCCCCAACCAGCGGGCCCCCCAGATTCACGGAGACCCACGGTTGAGGGGGGAAAGGTGGGGCTTTGGGCTCAGACTCACAGACCTGGGCTCAAATCCTGCCTGCACCCTGCCCCGATGCTCACCTCTCGGGACTTGCTTCCAGCCTCCAAAATGGAGTCTCAGTCACTGTTAGGCTTTGCTGTGAGGCTCCAGTGTGAGCAGGGCACCCGGCTCACTAGGCACTGCACACCCCAGCCTGACACGGTCCCTCTACCTCGTCTGTGTGCAGCCCGGCGGTGCAGAAGAGGCAGGGTCCCCCATCCAGACCTGAGCCCCATTCGGGATGCTCGCAACAGAGAAAAATGTATTAACCTGTGTTTGATGAGGAAGCTTTCTAACTTGCCAACCTTGATGCATCTTCCCAATATACTAACGGCCTTAATGAAGATGTGTACAAGATTAACACGCGCAATTAGAAAGAGGGCCTTTCTGTCTCATTCAATACAGAATCAGCTTTTTATTGCACAATTTATAATATCTCCACATTTTCAAAGTCAAGGAACACAGAAAGGGGAACTCAGCATGCCAGAGTGTATCACGTATAATGATCTTTGGAGAAAAATCCGAACAAACACATGAGATAAATCTCATTGCTCACTGAATAGTGAAAACCCACAAGAAACAGAAAAATGTCCATAAGTCTGTGTTCACAACAAGTGCCTTTTAAATTGGCTGGATACACCCTTTGTGACCTTCAAGAATGTGGTGAAGTGACCTGGCCAGCATTTTTGACCTCAAATAACAGCACTTAAGGAATGCCCAATATCTGATTCTCAGTGGGTTTTCATAGCTTTGGCTGCCAAGGTCAGGAAGACCAGCACCAGGAGCACTGTGCTGGGCCACACTCCTGCAGGCCGAGTGGGAGCAGGTCCCAGTACGTGTCTACCTGGGGGCTAGAAGGCACAGGGCACGGGCCAGGAGCCCCGAGCTGCCCAACAGGCTCTGCCCATGGCCGCCCAGTTTCACAGAAAGGACACGTCCTCCCCTGTGCCTCACCCACTGTGGTCAGAGGCACGGAGGGCACTGCCTCCCTGAACATGAAGGAGGCAATCATCCAGAAACTCACCTGACCCACGGGCCGTGCCCTCAACACCGGGCTTTCTGGGCCCCACTGTTAGACAGAGATCCCCTTCCAGCCAGCATCTCTGAGACAGCCTGGCAAGCTGAGAGTGGCCGCCAAGGCACAGGTGTGCCCCTGGGCATTTTGGGGGGCACAGAAGGCAGAGCACCCACCAGCCAACTCGAGGATCCCAGTGGGCATTTAGTGACCCTCCGCCCCTCAGAGCTCCAGGCACAGGACACGGGACCACACCTGGAAGAGTTACTGTGTTATCAACCTGAGACCTGCAAGTCCCCCGGTCACCTGACAGGGCAGGGGGTAGAGGGGGAGGGAAGTGAGAGGGGACATGAGAGGAGAGGGGTGGGAAAGTGGAGGGGAGAGGTGAAGGAAGGGGAGGGGAGGAGGGAGGGAGGAGGGAGGGAGACAGGGAAGTCTGAGGAAAGAGGCCTCAGGAGGAAGGGAGGGGGAGGGGAGGCCACAGCAGCCAAGCTCATAGGAAAGAAGCTATTTCTCGTGCAATTCTGTAACAAGAGCATTAAAAATAGCCTGTGGGAATTGCTTTGACTTTCAAGAAGCTCTCTTAAAAGGCTACTTCCTCTCTGGAGGGTAAGCGTTCTGATGTTACAAACCCAGGAAGACAGGAAAGAGCAGTCTAGGGGCTCTGGGGGCGGGGGGATTGTAGAGACCCAGTTCTCCGGGTCATCAGCCACACGCCAAGTGGGATCACCTGTTCGTTCCCAGGAAAAACGGGCTCTGGGGGCCAGGGGTGCCACGGGCAGGGGCAGGGGCCCCCCAACATGGGGACGCACGTAGCACCTGCCGACTGGACACTTAAAATGGAGACGGGGGTGAGTCTCACATTGTGTTGACTTTGCCATAATCATGTAGATGAACAGGTTTTTGAAAGCTTTACGAACAAGCAGTGGGGACACGGACCTCCTGGCCGTCCTGGGCCCTCCCTGGCGGGGATCACCCCTCCTGGCTCACCAGAACTTTCCGGGTCTCTGCTCCCTCGGGCTGGGCCCTGGCACCTCCACGTCCTCTCCAGGCTCCCAGAGTCCCCAGCTAGAAGATAAACCTGGCCGGTCCTCTCCTCAGGGACTGCACATGGCCTTCAGCCAGACACAGGTCCGGGACGTGAGGCCACCTCAGCTCAGCACGGAAGCTCAGGGCTCCATCCCAGGGGTGGCAGCCCTTTGTCAGGGAGACCTGCCCCCACCCCCCCAGATCTGCGTGTGCTGAGGCCACATGAGCCTCCCCCCCCCCCCCTCCCTCCTCCAGGACCCCAGCCCCCCTGCAGCCGGGGCTGGGGGGGGGGAGTGACTCAGGCCCTGGCAATCTGGCCAGGCTGTGCCGGCCCCCCAGCCTCCAGACCCCCCTCCCCGGCTGTCCCTGCTGACAGCCTCCTGCAACAGACACCTCCACAGAGCTCCAGGGCAGCGCCCCTCCAGCTGCTCACTGCCGGGCCCGGGCCTCCCTCCCCAACCCCCCCCCCCCCCCGCTGTGTGGGGAGCTCCTCAGGGGTGCCAGAGCTCTGCACAGGTGTGCCCCCCGACCTCCAGGCTCTCCCAAGGGACACACCCAGGGAGCAGGGGCTTCCAGCATTTTCCCCTCACTCGGCTCCCCCAGAGTCACCTCTAGGGGCCACCACGCCCCAGACTCCTGCTACCTTGTCCATATCCCATGTCACAAATCTCCTTTTCTACCCTGCTGTGCTACAGCTGAGGGTCAGCCCTGATGTGGGAAACAAAGGCAGAAGGAAATGGGAGATCAAATTAAATGTCCTGGGGTCAGGATCCCGACCTGGCTCAGGTCGGGATCCCGGGACCCACATCACCGTGCCCCCTGCTCAGCGGGGAGTCTGCCTCTCCCTCTCCCTTCACCCCAGGTCATGCTCTTAATCTCAAATAAAATCTTTTTTAAAAAATTAAATGTCTTTATGACTTGCAGCCCACAGACAAGTACTAGAGGCGGGCAGAGGGTAAGGACCCGTCCAGGAAGCTCCCAGAGTTCCAATGTCAGGGCCTCGCTGGGGGGAAACCCACCTCCTTTGACCACAGCCAGGCCTCAGGTGTCCCATGAGTCTCCTTCAGCAGATGAAGGTCCTTTTGGAGATTCCTTTCACTTTATTTCCCCAACCATAGCCGAAGGCAAGGACTGCAATAGGGCTGAGCCCTGGGCAGGCCCAAACTGGGCCGAGGTAGTGCCCTGGGGCCCACAGGGGAGGCTTGGGCCGGCGGGGCAGAGGTCTGCACTGTCTTCAAGCACAGGGGAGTGGGGAGTTCCAGTCAGCAGTGGGAGGACGGGCCCCTTCTGATCCCAGACCCTCGGGGACCCCATCCCACATCTCAGGTCCTTTTGCTTCCCCTGCCAAGGCTGAGGTCTGCTCAGGTGAAACCTCGGCTGCCCCCACTGCCAGGGTGGGGCTCTAGCTGCTGCCAAGGGCCCTCCCACTGGAACATCCACTGTCCCGGAGTGCCGTCCCCCTGCCCTCCTTACCATGACGAGCCCCACCTTCCTCCAGCGCCACGGCTGCCCCTTCCCCAGCCACCAGGCCAGCTCCCCACTGCTGCTCCCAGGTCTCAGAAGTGACCCTGGGTCAGGCCGGGCCCCTCCACACCCCCCAGAGGCCAGTGCTCACTACCCACTCCCAAATCTCACTGTAGTGTCTGCTCTCAGAGCACCCCCCCCCCAGGGGACCCACCCTGCCCCGGAGACCAGTATGCAGGAGGTTTCCTAGGGGCTCTCTGAGCAGGACCCTCCCCGCGAGGGGAGCCGCAGGGGGTGGGGGGCGAGGTGCGCTTCCTTAGGTCCCCACAAGGGCTTCAGCCTACCCCCAGGGAGCTCTGCCACTGGGACTCGCTCCAGAGGGCTGACGTCCAGGAAAGGGGCGGGACCTCGAGCCTGCGGACAGCAGCGCCCGCAGCTGGGGGCAGGACGCTTTCCACCAGAACAGCAGCTGGGCACGGCACAAAGGAGGCCCTATGGGTCACGCCACAAGGAGACACCACGGAGAATGGACAGAGCGCCCGGGGAATGGTGCCAGGCATGGACTGCGGGAGCCGGCCGCGCAGGGACACACGGGCGCCCTAGGTATGGAGGACTCAGCCCGGGACTCAGAACGACAACCCTCACTGGAAGCAAGTGCCCTCGCCGCTCGGAGCCATTCCTCAGCACCCTTCACGGTCCTCCAGCTTCCGCAGCTGCTAGGATGCTGAAGGTACCGTCCCCATTCACGGAAGGAGGAACAAGGGGCGAAGGGTGACACCCGAACTCACGGACAGCCAGCACCCAGGATGAGTCTGCCCCGTGCACCCCCCCACCTCCCCACGCACGCGGCCGGCAGCCCGACCTCGTCTCCGGCGCTGGGATCCAGGGTCACGGAGGAGTCAAGGGACTTGGTTAATACGAAGCTGACAGGGGCCCCCGAATTATGGTAAAACACACAGAACATGGACGTTACCATTTTCTAAGAGCACAGTCAAGCAGCACAAAATCCATCACCCTGTGGTGCGGCCGTCCCCACCGTCCATCTCCAGGACGGTCCCGTCTTCCCAACCGAAGCTCTGTCCCCGTGAAACATGAGCTCCCCTCATGCCCCGCACTCCTGGACACCACCATCTGCTTCCCGTCTACACCAGCTGTTTCAGCCACTTGGGAGTGGAACCCTGCCGCACGCACCCAGTGACCAGCTGAGCTCCGCAGGGTCCCAGGTGCACCTGCGGCCGGGTCAGCACTCCCTCCTTCTAAGGTTAACAAATACCTCACCGCAGGTGGGCACGGGGTCAAAACTGGAAAGCAGTCCTCAGCCCCCGAGGTAGCCCCGAGACCAGCCGTCTCGATGGGAGAGGCTGGTCTGTGCGCTGGGCCGCGGGTCACGGTGGCGGGTCACAGTCATGACCCTTGGGAATAGTCTCCTCCTCCTACCTCTCGAGCCCCCTGTCCCCAGGCCACTCCGTGAGCCGCTTCCACATTAATAAAAGCAAATGGAGTCTTAGAGAGCTCCTAGTGAAATTATAGGGCTTCTGAGGTTCGCTTAAAGGAAAACTTAATTTTAAAGTACGGCGCTAATCTGTGGTTCTTTCGAGGGGAAGGGCATCGCCCGAGGGGCCTGGCAGGGCCGTCACGCTGACATGCCAGGCAGAGGACTGGATGCTGGGCTCTCACAGGGGCCGGGCCTCCTGCAGAGTGAGCAGCCCTGCAGGAGGGGAAGGAACCTGCCCAGCCTCGCCCGCCCTGGCCGCGTGCCTGGACCCCAGCCAGAGGAAGAGAGCGGGCCCCAGTTCCACCATCATCCTGCGAATGTCCTGGGGACGGTGAGGCTGGCCACACCGGGAGGGTCCAGTCCCAGGGACAGAGGAGGCTCGAGGGCCACCAACCCCAGGGACACGCTGCTCCTTGCGGCCCAGAGCATCCTGTCTGCGTGTCATTTGCTCAGCACATTACACACTTTGGGCTCATCCCCCAACACATTTTTAGGGCCCCCCCCACGGACTGCCCTCCTCCGTGCGGGCCCAAGCAGCCCCTTCAGACTCAACACACGCAGCGGCCCCTGAAGAGTGAGGCCGGCCCCGTCCCTCCGACCCCCGCCCGCACCCCTCAGCCAGTGCCTGCTGCTGGCTCCCTCGCTCCCTGATCGGACCCCCACCCAACCACACGCGACAGCCGCTCTCAGGGGCCGGTGCCCCCACCGCTGCCCCCCCACCATGGACCCCAGAGCCCCCGCTCCATCCACGCTGCCTTGCCTCTGCCGGGGAGCACCCCCACCCTTCCACCGGGCCCCTTCTGCCTCCTTCCAGCACACAGCTGTCCCTCCAGGGCCCGACTCACTGCTGCCACCCAGGAGTGACCCCTGGGAGCCCCCACCACACCCTTCCCACCAGCCCCACCCAAAGAGCAAACGGAGGCAGAGCGCTGGGGTGGGAGATGCCTCAGCCAGCAGGGGTGGGGGGCAGTCTGCCAGAGCACACGTTCCAGAAGCAGCACTTCCTGCCTTCTCTTTCAATCAGAGGGACGGGGTTCCTGCGCGGCCTCTGTCACTCCCGGGGCCTCCCTGTGGCCTGATGCCCAGACACGGAGGCTGAGGAGGGCAGGGCACAGCCACACAGGGGTCATCTCCACCCCGCCCCAGGGGAGCTTCATGTCCGAGGCCCAGTGGGATCGCCTCCCTCCACCCCATCCCAGTGCTGGCCCCTCCTGCTGTCCCCCCACCACCTGGGGAGACCTTGGGGCTCTCTGTGCTCCCCCAGCGAGGGAGGAGCCCATGGGGGGGCAGTTGTCTCCTCTCCTACTCCCAGTCCGCCTTCCTCACGCGCCGCCCCATCCCCCAAACCGCCCCGTCCCCCAAACTACCCCCTGTCCCCCAAACCGGGCTCCTTCCTCCCAGACACCTGTTGGGATGGGGCGAGAGGGACTGGGGGGGGGGTGCACAGAGGATCAACATAGCAGAGAAGCCAGCAGAGCTGATACGCAAATATCTCGAAATCTGACATCCCTCTAGGCACACAGCAACTGAAACCTGGGAAAAGCCGAGTGTCCCTGATTTCCACTCTCCAGCCGCTCCTTGTAGATCTTCGGAGCCAGGCCTGTGGCTTTTATCAAGCGCTGAGGTCTCCTTTCTATGTGAAGTCCACACCAAAGAGCAGTGCGTTTTAGAAAGCGAGCTTCAGGAACCAAGCCACCCTTGCTCCCGACGAAGCCTTTGGACCGGGGGAGAGGGGCCGGGATCAGATGCCATGTGGTCATCGGGCTTTCCGGAAATGATGAATAGTGAAGGTTCGAGGGTGTTTTTAGCAGTAACTGGACATTCCTATTACTGTTCACAAGTTGCTTTCTCCATACCCTGCAACCCAGACCTCGCTGAGCCGGAGAGCTGCCGGGCAGGCGGGCTGCGAGGCCCCCACCCAGGCAGGGAGCTGTTACCTACAGCCTGGAGCCAGAGAGCTCCAGGGGGGACTCCTCCACCCCTTCTCCAGCCAAGGATGGAACGGGACACGCCTCTCACAGGGATCCAAGGGCTGCGACAAAGCACAAATTTCAACCCGCCGGACATCTGGTATCTTTTTCACAATTTCCATCTCCAACTATGTTTGGAACCAATTATTCACACATCGCACAGGTAGCCAGACATGTTCCCCGCAAAACCGCCCATGAGCAGCTTGCCTCCACTGCTATGTCCATGCTGGTGCGGAGGACAGAAGGCTGGGCCCGGGGGGCGGTCCACGCACCTGCCCCTTCCCCACGGGTCTGCCCAGCACCCTCACACACAACGGTTAGGTCACCAGGGTTTGTGGAGAAACTGGCAGCATCACTATCCCTTTCCCTACAGCATCATCTTCCGGGCCGAGGGTCTCAGCCAGAAGCACTGAAAGAAATCAGTCCCCAGTTTATCTGCCAAGAAAAGAAAGATTCTCTTGGTTCACCCTGCTTCGTGCCTCGAGAAGAAAGCTGCAACAAATCTGACAGGGTCCGGCCAACGTGGAGGATTTGGAGCAGATAGGAATGTGGGGGGCTGGGGCATGTCCCCTCCACTTCGGAGCCCATGGGACCGGTCCGCCTGGGCGGGGCAGCCTGGTGGGCATCAGCCGGAGCCGCTGCCCCTGGGAGAGCAGTCCAGATGCCCTGCAGGCCTCCCTCAGTCGTGAGCCTCCGGTGGGGTGGACAGAACCAGCTAGTCATTGACCTTGACTGCATCTAAGGAGTAGGGACTGGGTGCCCCACGGTGGCCCGCTGTGCCCACGGCTCCCCACAGGATCCTGTCACTGAGAACAGTCACTCCAGGGCAGGGACTGAACCCAAGATGCTTCCAGCACCACTCCGCAAGGCCACGTGCAGGCGTCTCGGGGTCTCTCCTGGACAGCACACTGGGCCACTCACACTGCTGAGGGCTGCAGCTCCACCGGTGCTCCCGCCCCGGCTCCCCTCTGCACTCAGATGCCGACCTTCCGCAAAATATCCCACGTTGTGGACAAGAATACAAACAAGACGTGCTGGAGACGGGCTCGTATGTTCCCACACACATGCACACAGATCCACACACCCCGCCCCACAGCAGCCTCCCCTCCCAGACTCCGCCTGGGACCCCGGCACCAGCCACTGTCCCGGCAGCTCAGCCACACCAGGTCAGGCGCACAGATGCCACCTCTCCCTCCCTGCACGCTGGCCCCTCTAGTGCACCCCTGTAGCCCCAGTGTGCGCCTGGACCTGGGGTGGCTCTGCAGCTGCAGAGGAAAGGCCAGGGGACCAGCTCTCCCCTGGGATCCAGAGGCACTGCACCTGCCCACCGCCTTTCCTGGACACCGTGCTACCGTGAGAACAAGCCCAGGCTGGCCGGGGGATGGGGGAGGATGAGAGACCCCACAGAGCCCGGCCCACATATCCCATGTGTGTGTGTCCCCGCACCCCAGCTGGTAGCAGACCCACCAGGGCACAGACAGGCCAGAGACAGGACGTGAAGGGACAGAGTGCTCTTACTGGGGCCACAGAGAACTGGTACAGGCGCGACAAAACGCTGTCCTGTTCACACGAAAGTGTCATTAACACGAGCTCTCCCAGAACGCGCGTCTCACTAGGTCGCCAGGCGGCGCACCAAGAGCTCTGGCCCTGCTCCCCGGCCGGGACACCGGACCCCTGCTGGGATAATCAGGTAGGTGCCACCTGTCCAGGCACAGCTTGGAAACAGAGCTGGTGTCATCTGGTCAAGGCCGGTGGCTCGCACTGGTATCGACACAGTGCCGGTAAACCGCCACGATGCCCTTACGGGGACCAGGGTGAGCGCGCCCACATTTCTGTTATTTCTCACAAGTGCATGCGAACCGGCTATTATCCCGAGTTTTCTCCAAGTCCCACTGGCCGGCATGTACGGAGCAGGCTGGAGCAGCCCAAAAGCGGGCAGGGGCCGGGCAGCTCCTGCGGGAGGCCACACCCCGGGGAAGCAGAGACCCAGAAAGGAGCGCATGTCTGGACCTACTGGGAGTTCTGAGGGGTGGCAGGTGGGGACAGCCTGAGGAAGCCAGGACGGGAGGGTTGCTGGGCTTTTGCAGTGGGGAAGAAAGAGAAAAAAGGTTTTCCCCAGGGGGTGCCTGGATGGCTCAGTGGGTTGAAGCCTCTGCCTTCTGCTCAGGTCGTGATCCCAGGGTCCTGGGATGGAGCCCTACATCGGGCTCTCTGCTTGGCGGGGAGCCTGCTTCCCTTCCTCTCTCTGTCTGCCTCTCTGCCTACTTGTGATCTCTGTCAAATTAAAAAAAAAAAAAAAAGGTTTCCCCCAGGATGCCCAGCCTCTCCCCCAGGCTCCAGAGTGAATTCCCCCCAAAACTGCAGAGTCTCATATGGAAATAGACCAAACTTATAACTCTGATAGGTCATTTGAGTGTGGGAACAAGTCTACCTCGCCAAAACGATTCTTCCTTCTTTAATTAAAATCCTTTATTAACTGCCAAGCCAATGCCATTCCCCAAGACAGACGAGATAATGAGCCCACATCCAACGGCCCAGGCGGGATGCAGTCCAAGCAGGTAGGGGGTGGGGGGGCACAAGATAGGGGGCTAGGCCCCCACAGACACTCCTCCCTCGGGCTGTGAGTGTAACCCAAAACCGGGCACAAACTGCAGGAGTGTCTGAAGCTCCCTGTGGGACACAGCAGGCATAGGCATACTCCAGCCCAGAACTTTGCAAAGTCACCTTTCCTCTGTGGTGCCCACACTGCTGGCCAGGAAAAGACAGGGTGCATGCCCGATGGATGGGGCCGTCTGAGAACACAGGGCCCTGGTCCAGCAGGTCTGAGGCTTGATCTCAGTCCGTGTCAGTGGAGCAAGAGCACTGAATATGGCAGGAGCTGGATGCCAGCGGAAGCTGGGCCCAAGCCCCAGAAGCGTGGGATGTGACCCCAGACAGGGAGCTGGGTCAGAGATAGGCCAGCAACACCCAGAGCAGCCGTCGTCCCCACCACGGGATGCCATGGGGATGGTGACAGTCCACCTGCTTGGTTCAATCCCCCCAGTGATGGCCCTGGCTCTGTTTTTTTCACTTCATTTGAAATACCCCAAGCACAGACCCCAACAGAGACCTAAACGGCAAAAGCCGCGCACCTACCACCAGCCTTACCCGTCTGAAACCTTCCCTCTCCTACCTTGAAGTCTAAAATAAATACCCAGGAGTCCCCACCGGCACAGGCAAGTGATCGGATAAATAGACAAATGAGAAGAAAAGAAAAATCTCCCAACATTTCCATGGAGAAGAATTCTAAGCCGCGTCATCAGATACCCCCACCGAGGACGGCCCAGCCGTGCGGGCGGCGCATGGCGACCTCCTTGCAAAGAAGCAGTCTGTATGGCCAGCAGTCGGCAGACACAGGGTAAACTCTGGGTGGACAGGGTGCAGAGTGTAGACACGGGGTAGACACGGTGTAGACAGCAGGTAGACACAGGGTAAACTCTGGGTGGACAGGGTGCAGAGTGTAGACACGGGGTAGACACTGGGTAGAAACGGTGTGGACAGCGGGTAGACACAGGGTAAACTCTGGGTGGACAGGGCGCAGACAGTGTAGACATGGGGGAGACACTGGGTAGACACGGTGTAGACAGCGGGTAGACACAGGGTAAACTCTGGGTGGACAGGGCACAGACAGTGTAGACACGGGGTAGACACTGGGTAGACACGGTGTGGACAGCGGGTAGACACAGGGTAAACTCTGGGTGGACAGGGCGCAGACAGTGTAGACATGGGGGAGACACTGGGTAGACACGGTGTAGACAGCGGGTAGACACAGGGTAAACTCTGGGTGGACAGGGCGCAGACAGTGTAGACACGTGTACACACGGTGTAGACACGGACTAGAGGCCAGGTAGACTCTGGGTACTCAGGGCGCAGACACGGGGAGACTCGGGCGCGCTGCGGTCTACCTGCTCCGCTTTTGTAACTAGTCTAGTCTGACATAGAAAATGTTCTAGAAATGTTCTAAAAAACACACATGGATTCTGAAAATCTACTCAAGTGGCCCCCAGTGTTCCCCAGGGCCCCGGGCTCCGGGCTGTGAGGGGACAGCCCGGGAGCCCCCCACGGGGAGCCGCCCCCACGCAGGCCCCAGGCCGGTCGGCGGCGGCCCTGGGGACAGGCCCTGGGGACGGCTTGCTGGCCGCTGTCCCCCCTGCAGGGCAGTGAGGGGCGGGCTGGGCCGTCAGGGGACCCCCCGAGGCCAAGGCGGGGACGGGGCTGCCAGCAGGCCCAGGTCTAGGGCGCCCGCCCTGCGGGGGTCCCCTGCCGCCCTGACCCCAGCGGTCTCCAGGGCCCGAAGACCACGTGAGTCCCGGCGGGCCTCCGCGCAGGTGCGCGGGACGCGCTCCCGGGAAGCCAGGGCGGCGCGGGACTCCGGGCCCTCAGGCGCGCTCACGGCCCTCAGGCGCGCTCACAGCACGGCGCGCGTGCCGGGCTCCGCGGGCCCGTCCGGCGCGCTCCTCGGTCCTCGCACGCCCCCTGGCGGCCGGCAGCTCCCTGCAGGCGGCGCGGGCCCGTTCGGAGCGCGGTGCGCAGCGCCCCCGCGTGGACACGTGCGGCCTCGGCCCGCCCGGAGGTGGGCGGCCGGCGTGGAGGCCCCTCTGGGACTGACCTCGCGCGGGCAGCTCCGACCCAGCCGCGGCCAGGGAGCGGGAGCGCTGGCCGGGCCGGTCTGCCCCCGCGGGAGCCGAGGCTCCAGAGGTCCTGACTCTTTCCGGACGCGGCAGCTCGCGGCCGGGTCCCTCCGAAGTCACCCCGGGCCCCCGCCCCGCCGCGCGCCGGCCCCCGCGCTGGGGCTGCAGGCGGCCCGGGCGCACCCGGAGACCCCGCGACCGCGGCGCGCTGGGGGCAGGGGCAGGGACCCGCGTGCGCAGGGCTCCGAGCCGCTCCGAGCCGCACCCCCGGCTCCAGGCCCCGGCGGCTTCCGCGCGAGGCCGGCCGCACCCCGGGCCCCACAGGCGGGGGCGTCCCGGCTCCGAGCCCGCGGGGGCGGGGGGGGCTCGGACCGAGCCGCGGGGACGGGGCGCGCTGGGACTTACCTCCCCGGGCGGTGCTCGCCCTGGAGCCGGGCCCTCCGGAAAGTCGGGGCGCGGGGGCGGGGGCGCGGGGGCGCGGGGGCGGCCGGGGGCGGCCGGGGCGGAGCCTGCCCCGCGGGCCGAGCCTGCGCACAGAGCTCGGCGGGCGGCCGGGCGCGCACCTGGGCCCTGGGGGCGCCCGCGGAAGCCCGAGGCGGGCCGCGCGGAGACTCGCAGCCCGACGTGCGCCCCGGGCCGTCAGCGCGCGCGGGTCGAGGTTGAGGGCAGCGCGCGCCGGAACGTTTCCTTCCCTCCTTGTCGGCCTTGGGTGTGTGCGCCCAGGGTCGGAGGTCGGCTCGCCAGCCTGGCCCCCGGCGCCACGTCCACCCGGGACCCGGGAGGCTCCCCCGACCGCGCGCTGCGCGAGGCCCTGGCGCCCCGCGCCGGCCCGAGCACCCTTCGGAGGAGGAGCGCGCTGTGCCCCGGAGCGGCGGGGACCGGAGCGCGCTGTGTCCTGGCGCAGTCACGGCTGAGCGACGTGGGCGAACTCGGCCCCTGCTCCCCGCGGGCAGAGCGGGACCCTCGGCGGTTCCTCCGTGCCGGGTACCGTGCGCCCGGCCGCGCCTGGCCTTCGCGGGGGCCGCGGGCTCTCGCTCCTGACGCACGCGGGGGAGGCTCGTCCTGGCCCGACCTCCGGCCCAGCTCGGCCCCGCCACCGGCCGGACCCCGCGCAGCCCGGCCCCGCGCAGCGCCCTCTGCCCCCTGACTCAGGGAGGTCGGGCCCACCGTGTGTCCGCGAGCGGGAGGGCGGACTCTGGAAGCAGAGGACCCAGGGCCACATCGCGGGGCCAGCCGCCACCGGGCGACCTGGGCCAGTTCTGTCAGCGCCGTGTCCCTGGCTGTGAAGCGGGGCTGGCGTCCGAGTTGTGCGGCTGCCGCCTCCGGTCTCCGGGGCGATGCCCGACACGTCCACACGGAATCCCGTCAGCGCAGGCATTCCCGCGGACGACGGTGCCACCGTGCCGGGTGGCGGGGACGTTTCTCGAGCCAACAGTTTCGATCAGGTTCAGAGAGAAGCGGCCTGAGCGGGCAGTGGGTACGCTAAGTGGTTCTAGGACAGAATCTCTAGGAAAGAGCGGGGGGCGGCCCGGGGGTCAGGGATGGGTCCCCAGCCCTGCACTCCCCAGACCACTGCTCTGAGGCAGGGCAGTCTTCGTGGGCCTTACCCAGCCCCGCGCTCAGAAGGGCCCACGCTATTTTCCCACTGTGTCACCTGGAAATTCTGGTTGCACCGTGGCACTGGGGTTTTGTAGGGGACCACGCAGCGCGCCGTGGGAGGAGCAGACCGTGTGATCCGCGCGTCCGCCTGTGCCCCCTTGTGCCCCCCGCCCACCCGCACACAGCATGCCTGATGCCCGGTGGGCTCGGGATCCCAGTGGCCGCAGCACTCGGAGGTCAGTGGGACTCAGATCAAGGACAGGTGACAGGTGACTCGTGACACCTATGACAGAGCCGTGGGGACCAGGCAGCCCCAAGCAACCACGCCTTCCATTCAAACCAGAACTCGCCTCGTTCACAGAAAGAAGGCAACATTGGTCTTACAGACGGAGGAACCTGTCCCCTCGAGTTGTCAACCCTGTGCCAGCCAGTCTCCACAGTGAGCCTCACCGGGAGGGAGCACCGCAGTCCTCTGCCCTCGTCCCACGCTGAAGGCGCAGTATTGAGAGATCGAGCCCCGATCAAGAACTGAAACAGGTCTGGTGTGTGTAGCGGTCCAGACTTAACAGCTCGCAGCTCTGCCCGAGCTGTGGCAAACCTGACGTCAGGTGTATTCCACGGACACATCAAATGCTCCTAGATCTGCATTTAAAACCACCATTGCATGATACAAAGATGGACTCATGCTAATAATTTTTAGCTTTACTTAGAATGTTAAATTGCAAACTTTAAAAACTTTGAAAACTAAGAAAGCTTTGTTTTAAAAGCACCTCTAAGGGCACTTTTTTCCTGCTTTTTATGTTTTTTCTTTTGTTTTAAAGATTTTATTTATTTGACAGAGAGAGAGAGATCACAAGTAAGCAGAGAGGCAGGCAGGGGGGGGGGGGAAGCAGGCTCCCCACTGAGCAGAGAGCCCGACGTGGGGCTCCATCCCAGGACCCTGAGATCATGACCTGAGCTGAAGGCAGAGGCTTAACGCACTGAGCCACCTAGGCGCCCCTTTTTGTTTGTTTGTTGTTTTTTTTTTTTAAGATTTTATTTATTTAGGAGAGAGAGAGAGAGCAAGCAGGGGAGGGGCAGAGGGAGAAGCAGACTCCTGGCTGAGCATAGAGCCCACTGCAGGGGGAGCGGCTCCATCCCAGGACCCTGAGATCATGACCTGAGCCAAAGGCAGCCATTTAACCCATGGAGCCATCCAGGCGCCCCTTTCCTGCTTTTTGAACAAGGGGCTCAAGTTTTCATTCTGCACTGGGCTCTGGGAATGACGCAGCTGACCCAGCGCTCAGGCCCCACCCAAGTGAAGCCATGGGCTCCTTCCCAGCGCGAGGACACGCCTTGGAGAGCATTCTCTTAACGAAGGGCGATGAGTTCTCTTGGGAATGGAGGGCCAGGTTGTTTGGCACAGAGGCTGACAGGGAAACGCCAGCACTGAGCCCAGAGGCCACCCCCTCCAGCTCTCCCTCAGGAGGGAGGGGCTCTCTGAGGGTATGCAACCTCCCTTCCTATTTCATTATGTCATGGTCCTTCTTGTAAAACACAACACACAGAACAATACTATAAAACATTGAATTTAACTCCTGTAAATATACTACGGGTCCCTTCTTCCTCAACAGATGTCCACATTCAGGTCCAAGGCCTTGTTGGGAGGCTAGACTGTGTCTGATGAGAACACTTGCTCCTAGAGAGGAATCCTTAGAGGACCACAGGCAGGCATCCCCCAGGCGACCCCCAGAAAGGGCAGGCTCTCCCTGTAGGAGTTCCTATGGGAGACTTGTAACTTCCTCAGATAAAACTTGGGGTTTCAAGGGAAGATTAAATAATATGATCTACAAATGATAACCATTTAGATAAAGGTATGAGGGCACAGAAGCTTTTTATGTCACAATTTGCTGAGACCTAACACTTGACACTTAATTTTTAAAAAGCCACTATAGGGCGCCTGGGTGGCTCAGTGGGTTAAAGCCTCTGCCTTCGGCTCAGGTCATGATCCCAGGGTCCTGGGATCGAGCCCCACATGGGGCTCTCTGCTCGGCGGGGAGCCTGCTTCTCTTCCTCTCTCTCTGCCTGTCTCTCTGCCTGCTTGTGATCTCTGTCTGTCAAATAAATAAATAAAATCTTTAAAAAAATAAAAAATAAAAAATAATAATAAATAAAAAGCCACAGTACTCCTAAAATGGATGTAAAACTGCTATGTCATTTCAGAAGCCTGCCTTCTGCAAGGAGATTTGCAGGCATGGCCTCCTAGGGCGTGTGGCCTGCTTGAAGCACAGCCTTGGGGCTGGGATCGGGGTCCTCGCTCAAATTCTAGTTCCTGGCCCTGGAAACTTGCAGTAACATAAGTGCACCAAGAGTCCTTTCCCAAAGGATGCTCAGTCCAAGATAAGCCAGTGCATGGGGAGCCCAGGCACACGCCCAGCACAGAGGCAGCTGGGTCACCCTCCTGGTTGGGCACCTCCCTGTCCTCAAGGTCAAATGAAGTTCTGTCCTTTGAATCTGAACGTCTCTAGGTAGCAGACAAAACTCCAGGGCGGGGAAGCGGGAAGACAAGATTCTGAAACCAGGGTGAGGAAACCAATTATGAAACCCTGTCTTGGGAACTACCCATTCCAGGGAATGATGCATCCATAAGTTCTTTCAAGTTCTGTCCATTCCCAGAACCCAAAATCTGAAACACGTATAAAAAAATGAATTCATCTACAAAGAACCAAATTACTTTTCCTTAGGAAAAAGAAAAAAAGGTTTGGATTTTGGTAATAAGTATCAATTGTCCAATTTAAGAAAACGGATTTGAATTAAAAATTAAATCAGAAATTGTGTTTCGTATTTCAGTCTTAAGCTTTTAACTCTCCTCCGCCCACAGGTCAGGTCTGTCCTGTATGATGCTTTCCAAGGAGACAAGGGAGGATGACCTAAGTCAGGTGTATCAGACGTTCAACCGCTGTTTTACTGATCAGTTAAACTTCTCAGGACTACGATGTAGTCTTAAGTTATTAAAATGGGATTTTCTATTTATAAAAACTTGCTATTTTTAAAACTCAATCTCAAAGAAATAAAAAACAGATTTAAAAAATCCATCTCAATTTCCCAACTCCTTAGTTAGGTTTTTGTAGATGGAAAATGGAAAACCACTGTTTCCATCCTTCTTGAGCAAGTCAGCGATCGGTCGAGAGGGTCAGGCCCAGGGTTCCCGACTCCACAAGGCTCCGCCGTCCCCCAACATGACACGGAAACGTCTGCGCTGCCACGTGGGCAGAGCCAGCCCTCGTCTTGTTCTCCTGTTCGAGAGGGACGCGTACATCGACGCAGCAACTTCTACCACACTTGCCTACCAGGCCTCCTTCAGTGAACCCTCAAGTCCCCTGGTGCAGCCGGCAGGAGGGATTATCTGCTCTGACGCCCAACAGAGCGGCAGCTCCAGTGAGAGCAGCCCCCTTCCTCCCATGCACGTGAAGGCAGTTTAATTGCACACCGTCACTGGGGGAGGCCGCATGGCAGCAGTGGGCCTCAGGGAGACACAGAGTCCTGGAGGGGGACCCCAGCTCCAACCCCACAGCTGTGCCCTTGAGCACGTTTTGACCTTCCTGCCTTCCTTCCTGCACAGAATTCGCAGCTCCTCTCATTGGTTTTGTTTTTTCAATTTTTGGTTATGAAACAAAAAAGGGGGGGGCGGGATGGTCCATTCCTACAGGCTTATCTCCCCAGGTGGGTGCCAAGTCTCTAAGAATGCTTCCCTTGAAAGGAAGTTCCCTCAAGGCCTGGACAGACAAGTCAAGAGGAGTTACCTGCCCTTCCTCCAGGCCTTTCTGGAAGGGCGATCCTGAGGGTGGGGGTGCCAGGCCAGTCACAATGCCAGCTACCCCTTACGCCCCGCAGACTTAACCACCCGCCACAGCCCCTCAGGGCCCCACGATGAGCTCCATCTTACAAGGAAACTCAAGCACTTGGCAGCTTACCGAGCACAGCTGGGATGTGCAGAGGACCCTGCAACCCAGACGCACACCCCGACTCCTCCAAAACATCCAAACTCACTAAGACCCTCCCACAGCACCTCCCTGGAGTCCCTCCCACCACAAGCTCCCAGCAAGGCTTGGACGAGGCAACGTCCCAGTGACACGCTCACCTTACCTAGAGGGCTCCACAGTCTCTCGAGCACTGGGAACAGCTTTCTCTAGGATTTGTAGATTGGAGACGGAGAGGATTTCAATTTTGACAAAACATCACAAGGGTAGGCTCTATTTTTATTAGAAAATTGGATCTGGGATTGCCCAGAGAAACTGAAGTTCAGTCGGGCCCAAGAATCGCTTGCCTTGCTCCTAAAATACACCTAATAATCAGGTTAAGAATAGCTAAATCCGTGTGCATGAAGATCTCTGACCTTCTCAACGACTAGCTGAAAACACCTATTGAGCAGAAATGCGTGCCACCGCCACTGTGACACTCCTAGAGCCAATGGAGCCAAGCATTTATAGAATCCAACCAAGTGACAACTCCCCGAAAACTCTGAACACTCACCCTAACTCAACCTGTGATGCTCAAGGACGACACCACCGGTTTCGCACCATGCAAGTCACCCACTGGGAGGGAAGGCCGTCCTGCCACGTGCGGGCTTAGCCGCTATCAGAACCACCACCCTAGGCCGGAACACTGTTTCCCAAATTGGAGATGGGCCCTTGTTAAAAAGCGTACGTGTTGTTGATTTAAATGTGCATTAGGGGGAAACGTAGCTTATCAACTCTGCAATGATAGATTCTTGCTTAGGATAAAGTGAAGCTAGAAGCTGGCTTGCTGACAGGCGGCCCTTGAAGACAGAGCAAAAATCACTAAAGCCCAACGCAATGCTCCCAGTGTGGGACCCAGGGAAGGGAAAATTATGCACTTCTCCCCCATGGTTCACGGCATCCCTGAGGCCAATGGCTCAATAGTTTGTTACAACTCATTTCCATCTACATTTTAAAGGTTTCACTTATGCAATGATTTGTTTTAAATGGAAAAAAGAAATTCACGGACCAGTGCCCAAAGGAGACCCATCTAATTACACACACTGGCAAGGAAAGCCACCATGACAGAGGCAGTCCTCCGACAGGAAGCTCGGGGCCACGTCTGCCTTCAGGGTTTCGTGCAGACTGCCCTTGGTCACATACACACAAGAGAAGTCGGCACTCTCCCGCACACAATCGAATGGAGCAAGGGGACGGCCTGGTGCTCGAGCCCCGGTGAGAGGCTAACTTCCCTCTGGTTTCTCATGAAAACTGCGGACTTCTACCACACCTTTTTCCTTACTCTACCACCAGATGCTTCTGTGGAGCCTCAACCACCCAGGCCGAAAAGCTGGGAGAATCTGATGAAGGGACAACTGTCATGGGCACTGAAGTCTAAGAACCGTGGAGCCGAACACAGCCACTGGCTTAAGGTGAACCCGACAAAGGCATAATGGGGAGACTATTTTTTTTTTAAGATTTTATTTATTTGACAGAGAAAGAGAGATCACAAGTAGGCAGAGAGGCAGGCAGAGGGAGAGGGGGAAGCAGGCTCCCCGCTGAACAGAGAGCCCGACGCGGGGCTCGATCCCACAACCCTGAGATCATGACCTGAGCCGAAGGCAGAGGCTTAACCCACTGAGCCGCCCAGGAGCCCAGGACAACTATTTTTTAAACATTTGAGATCAAAACTACTGTTGATATTTTCATGGACGTCAGGATGTTCTCAGCCTATGTAAGGGCTAAATCAGTGCTTTCGATAGAATGATTAAAATAAACTGTAGTGCGTAACACACCCTCGTGTCCAGCTCTTCTCCGTTGTGAAGAGCATGAGGGTGGGGACACACTCATGAGCACCCATCGTCCTCTGAGCTGCCGCCTGCTAACATGTGCCCTGGTGCCTTCCGAAGCGAGTCTCCGAATCTGCTGAGCCCTTCATCGCCTCTGCAGTCTCACTGAGGCCACATGCAGAGATGCTGTCAGAATCACATTTTCAGCTGAATTTTTCCAAGCTGTAAAGAGATCTTTGGCCATTGAGGGGAGCCACTGGTTTGGTCTCTGAGCTATTCTAAATATGACTGGATTTCAGACGCCATCACTGTTCTGCATCTTCTGAAGCCTGCCTGCTTCTCGGCTCCTATCAGGTACCCACAGAGTACATCAAAGAAATTTCAAGTAGGCTAATTACTATACATTGAACATCTATAAAAAAAGACAGCTTTTTTACACAAGTATTTTTAATCGGATTTGGAGATGTTTATTGCATCCTGTTTGGTGAAAAACGAACAAAACACACGTGGATTTAGCACAAGCTGGTGGGCCACAGCGAGCCGCACGGGTGAGCAGCAGTCTGAGAACAGCCGTGCGCGGCCGGCCGGGACCGCGGTTCCCCGCAGCAGTGGGCCCCGAGCGGAACACTCCCTAGTTCTCTCCTTTCAGCACCGGCAGCAGCTCACCATTGTCTCTCAGTTCCTAACAACAAAAACAGAAAGCAAAAATAATACGTGTGCACAGAGATGAAAAACAGAAACTTCCGAACATCCCAGACTGTATCCAAGTCCGAGAACGAGAAGAAATTCCGGCCGGATAAAAGCAGCCTACCAGTACGCCGAGACCAAGTCCCCGCCGCAAAACTGAGCGCGCCATCACACGACGAGAGGCGTTCAAAACCCAAGAGATTGTCCAGCATTGACGCAGACACAATCAGAGCAACACAATGACGCCTCCTATTTGAACAGCAATTAACACAGGGGACAACTGTGAGTGACGCGCAAACACGAATGTGGAGGAAAGCAGCAACGTGCTGGTCAAGGCCACTCCAGTGTCATGTACGTGACCCCGCAGCCCCACGGGGTCACGATTTCAAGCCAGCCCGGAAAGACCACAGTACTCGTACAAAGTGTACACGTAAAGGCCAAAAACCACTAAAAAGATATAAACATCCGGAAACATTTTCTGCTTTCAGATTTAAAATTTGGAACACAGCTATCCAATTTAAAATGTGACAATAAATGGTAACTGAGACTTTCTAGTTTGAGATAAATACTTCATTTGATGTCAATATTCAGGTTATTACTAAGCAACATGAACATCAATCAGTAAAACCACTACAGCCCGCTTGACCTCCTCGCTGATTAAACCCTAACAGGTGTGATCCTGTCATACAAACTCAGACGGCACTCGGGGTGTCTTGAGGTCTCCTACCACCGGCCCGCTAACAGGCAGGCGTCCTACCGCACTGAAGAAGCAGGCAGCACTTTTCTGAGCGCGTGACCTGGGCCGGGGCGGGGGGGAAGGGGGACACGCAGCTCATGGCGAGGCCCGGCAGCCCAAAGGTGGTATCCGGACGCCACAGCTTTCCCGGCTCCCCGAACTTGTGTCTGTGTCCCCTCATCTCAGGGCACCGTGAGGACGGCCTAAGCACAGAGGCAGCGTGGCTGGCACGCGGTGGGACCCTCATCACCAGCACCGCTGCTACCGGGAGCCAAGCTGGTCTGAACAGTCTCACGTCTGAGCAAATGTTCTGCAGCAGGGGACTGAGCACTGACCCGTTAATTAGCGGCGCGTTTCGCAGGACACCAGACTGACCGAGTCGCTGAACCACTGGGTAACTCCTTTATTCAACCCTTCAGCAACAAAGGCTCTCAGTGCTCTCAAAGGCCAGGCAGAAGGAACGCGAGTGGAACATCACCGACGTTCCCAGGGATCTAAAGGTGAAGGACTGGACTCTGCAGGAAACCAACCAACGTGGCAGCCTAACGGTCCCGGCTGATTCCCGGGGGGCGTGTCCCCAGCGTCACACTTCCAAATGCGTGTGTTTAGCAGGTGAACAAGAGTCCTCTAACGTCCTGTTACAGACCTACAGAGAAGTCGCCCATAAAGCTCAGCTTTAGAATTAAATGAGATTTATTGATCATTATCTTCCTAAGCGTTAACAATGGCTCAGGCACAGGCTACAAAACACTCAGACCATACAGGCCCAAGAGTATTTGGGGTTGAAGACTGTGTCTTACATAAAAGTATACATAACACAACAGATGCACATGTATTTCTGGTGCTTCTGGGCTACTCAAGAGCTGCTACGTTACACTTGTTTTTTCTCCTCCAGGAATGAGACACTTTACTAGAAAACTGCCTCACTCAGTGCCCTAAGCAGCGTGAAGTCAAACGAGGACCACTGCGGCAGAGGGGCTGCGTGGGGACACGGCAGATGAGGGGCCTCGGCAGCGAACGGCTCCTGTGCCAGGGCGGACAAGTCGTCCCGGCCCACAGAGCTGACGTCACTGAGCGCTGGGCTGGGTCCTCTCACGTTATGAAAATAGGAGCTAAAACTTATTCTAAAACAGCGCTACTTATCACTTGCTTTCCACTTACAAAGTCGGACATCTGCCCTCAGAGACTCTTCTAACCGGCAAGGCAAGCAGAAGGCCAGCCGGAGCGCCGGACACGGGAGCAGCCGCTCCTGCCCTGCAGGTCTGTGCTCTCGGAGCAGAGCCCGGCGTTCCTCCTCAGGCCCCGTCCTGGGCCCCCCCCACCCCTGCCCGCTGTCCCCCAACACCACGATGCCCAGCTGGGGTGGGGGGTTAGAGGAAGCAGAGCTGCAGCTCCCTTGTGCCAGCGGGGAAACAGAGCCGGGAGCACACGGGTGCTATCGGGCGGGCGTGCCCGGAGCCGAGCCAGGCCCACTGAAAATTCACTGAGTTCTTACGTAAAGCAAACCAAAGGAGGAAGTTAATCATCAGAGATGTATTCTCCAAACATGCTTACAACCTGACAGACCTAACCAAGTTTCCAGCATCTGCGACCAGAGGTGGACAGGAGATGGGCCACCGCAGTTTCGCCCTGTGCTGTGGGAAAGCGGGGCCCGGGCTCCGAGACCTGTCACACGGCCCGCAGGCCAGGCAGCACTGGGAGTCCGGCCTCCGCCCACGGCCTGGTGCGCTCCACTCCATCCCCCGAGTGCACACAAGGCAAAATGAAAGAACACGAGAAAATAGTACAATATAAATATAAAAGGACAGAACTTAAGGAGAGCAGGAGCAAAACATCTCTGTAGACAAGAGGGGCCCTGAGGGACACAGAAAACATGCAAGTATGGAACACGCCGCTATCCAAAGCAGAGGAGATGAGGAAAGAAAAGCTAAAAACATGGAACTTAGCAGAGGGGGAGTAAAAATCAGATTTTAAGCTTGGCCATGAGTAGAGCATCTCAGAATGCCAAGTTACAGTTTGGCCCTGAGCGGGCAGTCCCTTGGGAGACATCAGTGGTTTTACAGAAGGCCCCACAGCAGGGGGATGATCTGACTGCTCAGGGGAGGGTGAGAATGGTCTGATCCAGCAGGGGCAGTGAAAGAACACGGTACTACGGACACAGAAATGGTAACATGGGGTCAGAGGTGACTGGATAGGAGGCCAGGAAGAAAAGCACTCAAGGAAGCCCCATAGTTACCTTTCAGTATAAAAGGATAATTTTCAAACAAGCCAGTATTTCAATCTTTAGGATACCAGATGAACTCCGACCTTACCTTAACAATATCCAGACCTCCAACAAGCTCCCCTTTCACATACAGCTGAGGGTACGTGGGCCAATTCGAGTAAGTTTTTAACCCCTGCCGAACCTACAGAAACAACAGGAACTCTGAAACCTTACTGTTAAGACCCTAATGAGTAAAACTAAGGCAAAGGTCAAGAAACATAAAACACAGAACTTACTTCTTCATCCTCCAATATATCAAATGTCTCATATTCAACGCTACAAAAAGGAGAAAACATTTTAAAAGCAAATAGTTTCATTAAATAAAAACTGTAAAACCTATTTGATGTTTTAAAAACCGCCAAGAAAAGGAAACGGTTTTATTGCTCCTGACATTTATGGTGGAAAATGGAAATGACTTTACTTTTTAATCTGTCAGGTACCCCCCAGAACAAGACAGCCCAAGATACAAATTTATCTGGATTTTTCTCTAGACAGTGCTGGGTTAGACAGGGGTCAGCTAACCTTGTGTCAAAAGGCAAGACGGTCAACACGCAGGCTCTGTCGGCCAGTCCGCTGCAGCCACTCACTGGGCTGCCCAGCACAGGAGCAGCTGGACAGGGCCGACGGCAGTGGGCGCGGCTGTGTGCCAGTAAAACTTTATGTGCACAGGTTGGCAACCAGCTGCAGTGTGGCAACCTGCAGCTCAGACTTATATCCAAAGTTTACGTAAGTCTACCCTTAACACTGCATTTCCACCACTCACCCCGGGGCCGCTGCTTCTGACCTACTAGTAGGTGCTCAGGGAGCAGGAGGGAGCAAGCAGCACTGAGGCCCACAGACACCCATGGACACCCACAGCTGGACCGGAGGCTCACTAGCCGGGGCAACGACACTGCCAACAGACAGCCCCTTACGGAGCTGTGCTTTCCCACGTGAAAAAAATCAGACTTCAGAGCACAGGTGCTGTTCTCGATATGCAGACACCATGGAGAAAGGTCTGGCTTCACGCTGTGTAACGACCACTTGCAGAATGAACGCCAATCACTGCGTGGACACCCAAGCACGTGTACCCGGAGGGATGTCACTATCAGGTGACTGTCACACGGATTCCCACAGGGAGACTGGGAATATGTGCAGTCCCAAAAACCAGCCAAAGAAAATGCCACATGCAAAAAATTTCGGTTTCCTTAAAACCAAAACCACCTTCACAGGGAAATCTTGTTCACCTGTAAACAAGTTTCCAAGAAAATTGTCTGTGGTGCAGAAAACCGCCAAAAATAAATAAATAAGATGACGCAATAAATCAGCACCAAGTACCAAAATAGGAATGTCTGAAAGAGCAAAATAATTAAAAGGAAAAAAAAAGACCCAGTGGAGGTCTCCCTTCAAGGTGAGCTGAAGGAGGCACGTGCTAATCTGGACAATGTCATAAAAGTGACGAGTTACAGAACCATCCCCGAGGGTCCTAGGAGGTACTGGGCCCGCACGTGCGTGTGTGAAGTCATGATGGCCAATGCATCTCCTCAAAGTTCTTGTCCAGAGATGCGGTGGACACTTGGCACACAGCCCCTCTTGACATGTGTCGCTGGGCCAGTGAAGGGAAAGCGTCAGAGTGGAGGTGCCGGAACACAAAGCCAGCAGCTCGTTCTCCAGACCGGCGGCTCTCAGCGAGATCAGTCTGGTGAAGCTAAAGAGCCAGAGAGGCTCCCGGAGCCCCGCTCATCACAGGTCTGCAGCTGGGAGGACTCCATCTCCAAAGAAGCCCCTCTGCTCTGGGACACCGGGCTTGCAAACCCAAACATCAGACAGACGGGGGGTAGAAAGCGACGTTACGGAGGCCCTCCACCAGACACACGGGCCGCCACGGCCCGGTGCTGCGGCACTCTGGCCTCACAACCTTGTGGAGGGACACCCCGAGGGGACACACTGTCACGAGGGACAGGTGGACTGAGCGTACCATGCCAGGGAGCTGTGACAGAGAGAAGACAGAGAAAGGGGGTTCTGATGACCGGGAGCCAGCCAGCCTCTCCAACATCCACGGGCAGTGAGGAAGGGGCAGTCTGGAGCAAGACAACAAAAGACTCTAGACTCTACTCTGCAGATAGTCACAATCGAAGTTCTTCTAAAGAAATCAGTCATTTTACTTTTTATGTCCCTAGAGTTGTATTTAACATGTGCTATGCAACTGACTACTTTCAACCCTGCCCATGAATATCTAAATATTTCAGAGATTACATTCCCCATAACTTCATAGGTTTCATTAATCTGTTTAAAGCTATGGCTAGAATACTTGTAAGTATAGTATTAGAAGCTATAGTGAGAAAAGAAATTTTTTTTTAATATTTTATTTATTTATTTATTTACAGACAAGAGATCACAAGTAGGCAGAGAGGCAGGCAGAGAGAGAAGGGGGAAGCAGGCTCCCTGCTGAGCAGAGAGCCCGATACGGGGCTCGATCCCAGGACCCTGGGATCTCGACCTGGGCTGAAGGCAGAGGCTTTAACCCACTGAGCCACCCAGGTGCCCCAGAAATGAAATTTTTTAAAAAGCCAAAACATTTGATAAACTCTATAGAACATGGTGAAACATCTCCAAACAAGTGGTTTTGTTTTTAAGCAGAAAAATCAACGCAGTTTTCTTAACTGTCAGCATCACCACTGAGCAGATCAAAAAGCATGAACACAGCCATTTAATTTCCCCGACTTCTCAGTTGCACCTAATGACCTCTGCAGGTGCCCCAGCTGTTTCACAAACTGTTTAGAAATGAGAGTGATTTTAAGGAAAATTAAAAACCTCTGATACACTTTCCCTAAAATATCTTTACCCATGTTAAGGACTTTCTTCTAGGAAAGTAGACGAACGGTAACTTTAATGACTACCTTCTAAGAAACTCCTTTATTTACCAACTGGTTGACACTGGCCAGAAAACCCTATTGTGGTCTCAGTTAACTCATTCACAAAACACTGTAGCAAAAATAAAGTAAATGGCTACAGATGTAACAACTAAGAGGCATCAGTGGCAGAACTGAAAAGTTGGAATTTCTTTTTTTTTAAGATTTTATTTATTTATTTGACAGAGAGAAAAAGATCACAAGCAGAGAAGCAGGCAGAGAGAGAGAGAGAGAATAGACTCCCTGCTGAGCAGAGAACCCCAGGACCCTGAGACCATGACCTGAGCCGAAGGCAGAGGCTTAACCCACGGAGCCACCCAGGCACCCCGAATAGTTGGAATTTCTTAAACACACCATTTGAAACCAAGATTTACATACCCAGTACTATTTAGTATTTCCAGAATCTGTTTGCTGAATCCACACTTTGCTTCCTAAATGCAGAAAAAGAAAAAAAAAAAAGAAATGAGTAAAGATGTATTACATTTTCTAGGCAGCCCACTGGTGTGGTCCCATGGTATGTCGGTCACCAGGGTGGCACGGACACGCCCCAGCGCACTACAGGCTCTGACCAACGGGGAGGACACGTGTCCTGGAACCTGACAAGCTCTGTGGTCAAACCTTCCCGACTGGAGCCTCGACGCTCTACAGTTCAATTCCTTTCCCATTTCACTCTCAACAGACGACCTCAACTCACCTAACCTTTCTGCAACGATGAGGATCATATCCTCCTATTCCCAACTAGACAGTCACTCCCATTTTTTTTAAATTTATCTTTATAGAGTACTGACTCTTTTTTTGAGGTTACGGCACTGCGACATGGTTCTCGTCAGGCCCCAAATGCAAGCAATCCCATGGGGACGAAGAGGCACCACATAAACTTCTTAACAGCACAAATGATTCTGCTTCCAAAATATATCAGTACCAGCTGGGCTTCCACAAAAAACTGGAGAATTTTGAGAATAAAAAACTGCTTTAAATAATCACCAAGAAAATATAAAACGATAACTTTATCCTGAGAAGTATTAACTTCCTCTATTTTGTTTTAATAAAATTAGTGAACCACTCAAAGAATCTAGGTCCTAACCTGGTGATCCCAGTATGCTGAAACCTTTACTACCAGTTTCCTAGTCGTTACCTTCATTGTAACAGTTACACTGACTAGTTACAATACCTAGTCGGTTTCACCGTATGTCATATTAACTCTCACACTAGCTATCACAACCTCGTTCTCAATGACCCACGAGGCACTCCGTCCACTTACACCCAGGGCAGTGAAGCCCGGGGGGGTTAAGCAGGCAGCCCACATATCTGGGCAGTGCCAGCACCACAGGGAACGTAAATGCACGTCTCTCTGTTCCATCAGCCTCGCCTCTCAGGGCTTCAGCCCCCCTAGCTCCGAAACGGACCACATTGTCCCCCTCTGGTTGAGAATAAAGGAAGGCAGCAGAGCCCGGTGTCTGGAGATCTCTATTCCAGTCCAAATACAAACAATCATCAGTTTTCCTCAAGCTGCTGGTTGGAGTGATCAAATGTGATATTCAAATGATGCCCAACCAACATGTATCTTCATCCAAAAAGCTACGGGAACATCTCATTGTAAACAAGAACTGCCAAACTGTTTCACTCACTCATCAAATGGTGCTGACCACGCACGATGCCACGGGGCTTATTCCTCCAGTGCTCACTTCTTCAAGGGTGATCTAGGGCTGTGCATCCCGAGAGCTACACGGCTCCCTGTGCTCCGGGACTATCAGGACCAAAGATCCCACTACATGAGGCCACGGCCGACAATGGTGCCGGGACAGCAGCTAACAGAACCAGGACGGAGTGAACAGTGTTGACCAAGTTGGGCAGCAGAAATGCCCCCCACTGAGATGTTGATGATAAAGTCAGGCAAAATGTAGATTACTTTATTTGATCTCCATAAGTACCAATTAAGGCCTGGTAACTTCCTGATGCCACCACAGCTTCATTAGCCACAGCTAGGAAAAAAGATTTAAGTGTCCCCTTGTTGCAGATGTTAACATCAAAAGAAATTACAAATAAAACCATTTTTGAGTTCTTTACCTGTTTGTTTCCTTTCATAAACAGCATCACAGAAGCTTTATTTGTCAGTACTTTGAGCCTAAAGAGAGAAAATTGATATAAAATGGCTCAGCTCAATTATTAAACACCACTTTTGCTCCGCTTCAGGAGTAACATGCATATTTGAGGGATAGCAGGATGATAGTTCACAGCTCTGAGTGGCATTAAACAAGCAAATGCATTGACATTTTCCTTTATTTCATTCTCTCCCTGAGCCACCATAAAACACAATATGGCTTTTAAGGCAATGAATGTTCCTTCGAGCTGCGATTCAAGCCCATCAACGCACAGCACTGAAAAAACAGTAATAACCAACTCAAGAAGGAATTGTTCAAGAAGGGGCCATACAGGGAGCCCACCCACCACTTCCAAAACCAGATCTTGTGTGCTCCCTGCTCCACCACGAGGCCGCACGCAGCTCCACGCTCCCCAGTGCCCGCAAGGTCACAGCAGCAGGGGAAGCGCCGCGGGCCGCGACACCCGGCGACACCAGCTGCTCAAGTCCAGCGACCCACCCTCAGGCCGTGTCCCCCGCCGCAGGCTCTCGCAGCCCGCGCCCTCACGTGCTGTCAGGAGCGCCAGCTGTCTCTCTAGCCTAAGGTCCAGTCCGCCAGCTCGGGTGACAGTCTGTGTCATGAGAAGGGGCTGCTGAAGACCCTCTGAGCCCTGTGGTGGTCAGCTCACTGGATCCTCCTCCCACGGGTGCTCTGGGTCACTCACAGCTCACCCTCCTCAGAGAACAAAGTCATCACAAATGAAGCACACAACTCACACTCACAGCTAGGTCACGATCACTTCGGAGAGAGGACACTGGGCTGACTCTCCAGAAAGAAATAAAGAACGTGGCGCTGACCATCATCCGTCACGTACAGCAACACAACAATTGGATCCAGGAAACCCAAACGTGTCCCTCCGTCCCACACGCAGAGACGTCACCAGAGCCGGGAGCTCAGGCTCCGGCTCTCTGCACTCGGGCGGCCTTTCAAGTGACCCCTCCAAGCACAACAAATACCCATCTCTGTACGACCTCTCTGTGAGTCTGGCCGGTTCAGTTTCCCTGTCTGAGCCACAGGAAACAGACCCGTCAGGAAGAGAGAGCAGGTGTGATGAAGACAGGGACACAAACGACAGCAACAGTGTATCCAACAGAGAAGGACAGGTGGAAAGCAACCACAAGCACACAGTGAGCACAGAAGACACCGGAGGCCACACTGCCCCACGAGCCTCGGACGACAAAGAACGCAACTGGGCGCGCCCGGGCGCCTCAGTCGGTTGAGCATCTGACTCTTGATTTCGGCTCAGCTCATGATCTCAGGGTCATGACCCGGCATCGGGCTCTGCACTGGGTGTGGAGCCTGCTTGAGGTTCTCTCTCCCTCTGCCCCCCCAAGAACACAACTGGGGGCGCAGTCAACAAAGGGACTAGGAGCATCACCATCCTATCAAAAAGGCAAGAAAGGGTACAAATCATTTGAGAAAATGTGGCACTTACTTACAGGTCAGTTTGACATATATGGGATACTATTCATTAATCAAGGACAGATAAATGAGGTGCTATTATAAACAATTTTAGAAATTCTCAAAATGCTCAATAGCAAGAAAATTACAAGAGGAAGTTTCACCTTACAGACTCAAGCCCAACCTATGAATGGCTGATACACTGATGTATTTCAAAATAAAATTCTTCTTTAAATCTCTACATTAATTCAAATTTATTACAATAAAAATCCCTTTAAGCCTCCCTACAGGCCAAAGTCCAAAATTTCCATAAGACAAAATCTTTAAAAGCTGATTGAGATCCTTCGTAAAACAAAGACCAATTTTACAGCTCCAAAATCTCCTTGAATTCTAAGTTATCATGGTTAGAAAGGCAGTGTGAAAATCTGAAGTGTTTACACACGTACCACACACAAAGCCTGCGCTCCTCACATTGGCACCCTTCATGCTCAGTGTTCTGACAATGCCACGAGCCGGGGCTGCTACCTGAGGACCAGGACTGCTGGATCCCGGCTCCAAAACACAGAGAAAAACTGAGTTGTTCCACTGAAACAGTGATATTTCCATAAAAACAAAGAATATCCTCCACCTAATCATTAACGTTGTGTAAAAATGTCTCCAGTGCAAACGAGACCTTCCCAAGTTTGCATGGCTAATCTGACTGCAACAACACAATTATGACCTTGGCACACAAAAACAAATCCCTGATTTCTATATGGAAAGAGCAATGCAAAAACCAAGAATAAAGAAATATTTTTAAAGTACTAAACAGTAGACTCTTTGAAACTTTTAAAATGCTTACCTTTCCTCTAATTTCGGAGCTTTAGGGCAAATTGTATCTAGTTCGTCAGATGCTTCCAGCTCCTGAAATAAACCCATGTCTAAATTTAAGAAAACATTCACCACAACATAAATCTCTTTGTTAATACAGAGTATCAATCAATTCATCAGAAATATTTCATATTACGAATCATTTTCGTAAATGTAGAAATTAATTTATACACTAGAGTCATTACTGCACTTAGAAAAGTGAGCTCTAAATGAAAATTCTTTACAAAGTACAGACTTCTCAGTTCTAACCTTGATTATATCAAGTCCTCCTATGAGCTCTCCAGAAACATAGAGCTGGGGATAGGTGGGCCAGTTGGAATAGGTTTTGAGGCCCTGACGAACTTCTTCATCTGAGAAGATATCAAAACTGCTAAACTGAATATTATGTTTGTTAAGGATTTCCACCATCTGCTTGCTGAAACCTGCACAGGAAAAAGAAAATCAAGAACTTAGCTTCTTTCTCATACCCATGATTTCATATTCCTTCACAGCACACATTAGCTACTGACCAGAGTCTGCCTGCTTCACCCATGACTTAATCAGCATGCCTATGCAGCACGTAAAGAGAAAAATGAATTCCAAAAACCGCTCATCTGACCTTGAACTGTATCACGTGTTCCAGTATGGCTTAGCGTAAAGCACACTTGTGAGTTTCCAAGTCTGTGCATATTTATCAATGTTCCTCTTACTATTAGGTACATTTTTTTGTTGTAGGAGAAACAATTCTAGCCAGAAAGCCCTGGCACCTGCTCAGTCCAGCAGGGAGAAAAACAGTTGAGCCCTGCACCAGCCCCCTCCCCTCCCTGCACTTCCCCATCAATCAGAGGACTGACCTGGATGCCCCAGACTGTTCCTCCCAGCTCTGCTGTCTGTGAATCTCTACACATCACCACTGGATGGAGGAAAAGCCCCACAGCAGCCATCATTAGCCACTCATTGTGCACACAGACTGGAAACCCAACTGTTTGGTTTCTAGTGCTTTGTACTTGGTCTATGCACCCGGTCCAGCACTTCTCTGTTTTTGCCATCTCTAATAGAGTAAATTAAAAGTCAAGGAGGAATGTGTTCTTTCAGTTGAAACTGGTACACTGAATTTCAAGCCTGTCTTCTCTGTTGTTATACAGGCACTGTCAACAGACTGACAGTGCTCTTTCTCATCTGGCACCCTACCCTGACAGTCTCTTTTTTTAAAACTATTTACATTCCCTAAAGTATGTAATGTGATTTTTTTTTTTTTTACTGCACTGTAGTGACAATCTTATGTTCCATGATTTTATTATACTTTTGTGACACATTTTTGTCCTGTACTTTTTTGACATCATTTTCGGATTATGACATTAGCACTGAAGAGTAAGACTGTGAATATCAGTCTTTTGTAAATCTATTAGTCTTATCTGAAAAGAGGATATTTTTCTTTCCATAAGCTAATTCTTCCCAATTGTTTTTCAATAAATACTTTGTATCACTCTTCTCACTTTCCATCCTTCTTTTCAAACACAGTCATAATTCACTATAAAATGATCTGTTCTTTAGGGGCAAAATTTCTGCAGGATTTCACAGCATCAGCCTTTTGAAATAAAATCAAATCATAAAACTCAGTATAAGATTAATTGCAAGAATAGGCATCACCTGCTGTCATGAAAAACACTTTTACTCTTAAAACCTGGATGTTTTACTGAGCTCCAGACATTTTCCAGATCTAGTTTATTGAGATGAAGCACTGGTATTTATTTGTACAGCATATAAGTTGCTGTTCCTCCAACTCAAGTGTTAAGTTCATGTACAGCCTGAAGTAAAACACTGATTCTGAAATTTTTTTCATTCATCTGGGAGTTCATTAGTAAACAGCTAACGGCTGATTGCTGATGGTTATTCTGTTGCCAATATATTAACTCATATCTACTGTAACTGGCTGAGGAAAAGCTTCATTTTAGCTTTAGGCAATCACATGCAGACTAGAAAGATTGATGGGTAATGTTTCATTTTTAAGGGTTAAAATAGCAGACTGGAAATGTTATGCTTAAGGATAAAATAGTGAGAAGGCTTCCTACCAATAACACAATATTTACAAATTGTTTTTAAAGAAAAATACATGCATACCATAAAAAGATTTACAAAACGGAGGACCACGTTTAGCTGCCACACAACCAGGGCTTCAGTCCGCAGTCGTCTGTACTCATGACAGGAGGCATGAACAGTACACCTGCCTGGGCCAGGCCAGCACTATCTAGTCCCAATAAAACCCTAAAACCCACTTCTGAACCTACACTGCTTGTGTCCGATTCAAAAAGAAAACCCCACTACGGGAGACTTTCACTGCAGAAGAAATGACTGTCCTGTGGTTCAAATATCCTTTGCTTTGCTAAAAGTTTTGTTAACTGAAATGGATACAAGAATTCCCAAATAATTTAGTTAACCTGCATGTTCGAGGATTTAACATTCTGTTTAAAAAGATGGACATCTCGGTGCTTCTTGAAAATCTGCCTAAAACATGAGAGCCCTCTCTCTCCTGTCCTCCTGAGGACCACAGAATAAGGGTGACCTAATTCTTCCACGAAGGTCACCCCATCAACTCGTCAGGCTCCTAACACACGAACACACTTCTGCTGGGGAGCCCAAAAGTAGAAGCGATGAAGACAGGGTGTAAAGTGTGCAAGGGTCAGGCTGAGAGCCGGCGGGCTCCACGGCGGATCCGGAAATGGCTTTCAGGGCTTCCTTGAGAAAAAATTTAATGTTTTTTACTAATGGTTTTTGATTAATTGAAAGCAAGGTGGGGGCCAGCTAATCAAAACTCAGCGCAGCCCTAGTCCACAATGGGACCCAAGGGAGTCCTGGGTGCAGGGCCTTCCACGGGATCCTATACGAGACATGGAAATACCAGCCGGGTGCGTTCATGAGCACGAACGGCTGCTGCTTTTATAAAGGAGGCTCTGGCTACCCTCTGTCTCTGATGACCAACACAAGAGCAAACCTCTTCTCCCCTAAGCAGCTCAGAAAGGAAGAGGGTGAAAGTCAAGTACGCTCCTATGTAAGAGAACAGCTTAAAGATGCAGACAGTTGTGTCACGGGCACAGAGATAGGGGAAAACAACAGGGCCAGAGGCCCATCAGTGAAGGAAATGGCAGGGCAGTCACAGCAAAAATCCTTTCTACTTGATCCTTAAGTAGGTATTTTTTTATTTTTTTTTTTAAAGATTTTATTTATTTATTAGTTAGAGAGAGAGAGAGTGAGCACAGGCAGACAGAGAGGCAGGCAGAGGCAGAGGGAGAAGCAGGCTCCCTGCCGAGCAAGGAGCCCGATGTGGGACTCGATCCCAGGATGCTGGGATCATGACCTGAACCAAAGGCAGCTGCTTAACAACTGAGCCACCCAGGCGTCCCAGTAGGTATTTTTTTAAAGAATACCTACATTCTATAAATAAAATCTTAAAAAAAAAAAAAACCTACATTCTAAAATGACCTATTTACCCTATGTCACATGTTTACTACATCTGACAGAAAGACATGCTGTTACAGACATCAAGACATCAGGAAACAGAGAATCCTATTAAAAATGGAATTCTAAAAATGAGAGAGAATAGGAGTGCCGGGGGGGGGGGGGCCTCGGTCATTTTAGTATCCAACTCATGGTTTGGGCTCTGGTTATGACCCTGGGGTCGTGGCATCCGGTCTGGTGTCGGCTGGAGCTCAGCAGGGGATCTGCTTGAAAGGCCCTCTGCCCCTCCCCCCACCAATCTCTCTCTCTCTTCAAAATAGAGAAAATTTTTCTCAGAAATTATAAAGAATAAAACAAGTACTTGTTTGGAATGAAACTATAACTGGTAAATCACATAATCTAAAAATTTCTTTCAAATTCCCTAATTACATCTTTTATCATCTAAATGTCTATAATACCATGTTTTCCAGAATGTTTTGACATGTTATAAAGCTTCTTTTTTATTCTACCTTATTTATAGTTTTCTAAATGTCAGGCAGTCAATATACAAATGGCTAGAAAAACATGATACATTAAGTCTAATAAAAAGGTAAGCAGGAAGATGACTATTTCTAAGCGTAATTCTAACTTACTTCAATAATCACACAACATCTGATCTGAAAAGGATCTCCAAGACCGGATCCAATCCCAACGCCGGTGAAGGAAGGACTGAGGGCTAAGGGAGGGTTACTGACCTGTACCTACATCACCAGGGCAGGGGCATAAGGTGGTGTCCGGATGTGGCTCACCTGCAGTGACATCTGGTTACCACACTTCCTGCTGTACCGCCCCCCTCCCCCTACACCCCTCCCCAAGCTGCACTTTTACCACCTGCCCGTCCTCTTAGGTTCTCATTCAGAAAGGAGTGAGAGAATGCCCCTGTGCCAATCCCAAGAAGAGAGTATCCTACAGGTTTCACCGCAGGCTTACTGGGTAGAACCCGTCCCACAGGCTCATCCGCATCTGACAGCAGTCACCCGCAGTTCAGGACGCAAGGAAGGCACTGAGTAAAACCCATCAGACTCATGTTGTAAGTCCCTGTTCTCAGGTCACCACAGAACGTATCAGAAATTATTTTCCTGCCTGATGAGATAAAGTAAACCAGTCGCAACCACTATAAAAAACAAACCAGCACAACAGAGACCGGCTGTTGCTATCTGGGGTTAATTCCAGTAGAAATGAAGTTTTTCTTTTTCTCTTTTTCTTTTTCTTTTTTTTTTTTTAAGGTTTTATTTATCGGGTGCCTGGGTGGCTCAGTGGGTTAAAGCCTCTGCCTCCAGCTCGGGTCATGATCCCAGGGTCCTGGGATCGAGTCCCGCATCGGGCTCTCTGCTCGGCGGGGAGCCTGCTTCTCTTCCTCTCTCTCTGCCTGCCTCTCTGCCTGCTTGCGATCTCTCTCTGTCAAATAAATAAATAATATTTTAAAAAAGAAGAAGATTTTACTTATTTATTTGACAGAGATCACAAGTAGGCAGAGAGGCAGGCAGTATATAAATACTAGCAAGGACATTTTTCAAGTAGAACTGAGAGAAAAAGGAACCACTTCTTTACCTTTTTAAGACAGGACTCAAGATGAAACTTTATCTTTAAAACTAGACTTTCATAATCTAATATGTAATTTGCTAACCATATAGGGAAGAACTTACAATTAAATTTACACTGGAAGCTAGGTTCTTGTTATAAAGTCGCACTGGACACGCAGTAATTGCATCAAGAACACATTCCATTTTACTGCTGCATATCAACAAACTCCTTCCTGTACAGCTGAAACAAACACTCTCAGATTCTCAACAGCACCATCAAAGGGCATTAAATGCTCAATTACGAAGCATAATAATGTTGCACTAGGCATAGTGAAAAGAAAATAACATAAACCCAATACCAGAGGAGTCGAATAAACTCTAAAACTCACGTAAGGACAAAATTACAAGCGTGTGTACAGAAAATGCACGTGACTATAAGCCACCGAGTTCGGAATCTTTCCGTTACTAGCGCCTAGAGGCAACAGGTGAACACTGCAGTCTCGTAATTCGACTCTGGGACAAGGAGGAAGGCAAAAGCACAGGGAGACAGGAATGCCACCAGAACTCTAGTACCGTTAAACTGCCGGACTGGACAGCACGAGTCAGGAGACTGCTAAGAACGCCAGGACACTGTGATTTGCAAAATGAACCGAGCAGACAAAAAGCCCAGTCAGGTGGTAGCAACATGGTGGCTGGAACCTCATCCCAACTCCACTCCACAGTGACCTGAACGGCCTCCCCTCTTCGGGTGCTTATGTAAATAAACCAAAACTCTTCAACCAGATTATTTCTGAGATGCCTCTGGGTCCCAACACTCTCTGTGTCTGCTGCACACCAACCGTCATGACCACGCGACAGAACGCCCGTGGGAACTAAACTCTCCAGACTCTCTCGAGGGATCTCAACACCAGTGTGAGAGGAACGGGCAGAACAGAGGCGGGCACCTGGCGGCGCCCACACGGGCAAAGCGCCCGCTCTGTGTGTCCTTGTGAAAGCAGCTTCTTACCACAGCGCGGCTCCTGGGGAGTTCCTTTCATAAACAACATGCAAGGGGCGGCATGAGTTAATTTCTTCAGGCGAAGGCTGAGATCTTCTTTAGGATGCTCGTTACCACTGGGTGGGAAGGAGCCGCTAGATGCATGTCGCTGAACTTTTTTGGTCAACTCAGGGGCATGTGCACCATCTAATCGGTCAATTTTCTGAGAATTCTGAAGTTAAAAAAGTCGTTTAGAATATGTGTGGCATTCTTTCATCATCCCTTTTAAGGTCCAAAATTTTAATAAGTATGAACTCACAGCTCTAGCCAATTTTTTAAAGGCGTCAATGCTATTATTAGATATGTTTTTTAAGACCTGATTACCAATTGTCAGATGCATCTCAATTTTAGAAATACATAATAGTCTTCTTCTCTCTCTTTTTGTAAACATACTAGGAGAACATCACTATGCCTTAAACTCAAACCAGATCAGAGTCTGACCTAAAACAGAAAAGACTTCCCCACCCTCACGGGGATGAATCTATTGCTGAGTATAAATGCGGTATTGGGGGGGGAACGTGGTTAACACTCCGGGGTGCCCTAAAGCACAGCTTTGCACCTGCTTCCTAAGAGAGTCATTAATCAAACCAGGACCAGCCAGATGTTCCGTTATGCCCAGGCACATGCCCTAAGTAACCAACTTTTACGCAACTCAGGGAACATTTTGGGTCTACAGTCAAGTATCTGGATTGTTGTCTAGAACCCCCAAATCTGACTGCCCATGTCACTTCTTCAGGATCCCCAGGCCAAGCTTCGGCATCAGTGCAAACACACGGAGACTATGAGAAGACAGGGCAAAGCGAGGAACAACCAAGTGCTGAATGTTCAGGGATCAGGGGAGAGGGTAAAGGGACCAAGACAGAGCCCCATGGCCCACGACAGATGCAGGATCTCTTGTGCCATCTTTATCCTTACCTTGAAAAACAGAAAGGTGGGAACAGAACTAATTTCATATTTTTCAGATACTTCAGGAACAGCTTCAGCTTCCAACTTTAAAATAAAAGAATTTAAAGCTTGATTATAAAAAGGTCCTTTTATTTACTACTTCAATATGTAAATCAGCTTCACATGCATCATCCCTTCAAGTAGTTGATGTTTTTAAAGAGTACAGTTGGAAAGTTTATGACACATTTACATTTAAATGAGACTCACTGGGCTGGCGTGTCATCACTGAGTCTGCAGTGTCAAAACAGGTTCAGAGGTTTTTATTTTGTTGCACATTTCAAAAGATGCCTGGAGGCTGTGAATAAAATTTTTGGTGCACTAGTGACCTAGTAAATTCTCAATCATATGCAGCTACTACTATATTGGAATCCATAAATCACTGACCCCAGTTATGTCATGATTACAGCGCTTATTTTCTGCCCACAGCAATTCTTGCTATTTGCTCTATTGACTAATTTCAAGAGGCAGTACATCACGACTGACAGCTGTAGCCTTCTGCAAATTATGGAGCAAAAAGGAGTATTTCTTCAATAAACTATTGATGTCTGATAAATTCTACCGTTAACTCCTGCAAGGCTGCCGGATGCTAAGCAGATATCTTGCTAGGCTATTTGCTTCAGGGTCTATTCCACATTTAAATGCATTTTAAATAAGATGACTGCATTCTGCTTGGTAATCTCCTTGAGGCCATCAACTAGATATGATGTGCTATCTGACATATGAATTTTAAACATAGTTAATAGAACAACTCTAAGTAATTAGAACACAATTCCTGTAAGCTATTTATGTAGGACTTTCTAAACCATACACTTTGAGAAAAACCAAGACATAATATTATATCCTTCCCTCATAGGACTGTCAATTTAATATAAACTTTTTAAAACCAATAAAAAGCTGTATTCACATTATACCTGTAGGAAATAAAATTTATTGATAAATTATATTGTTAAAAGATTTAAAAATATATAACCTGTATTTTCCCAGGAATGAAAGATTTCCACTGGGCTTGAAACACTATTTTTATCTAGCACTTTCCCCAATCCAGTATACACCTATCCAAATGAACCCTGCCGGTAAGTGGGAGGCAGAGTCGTTTGTCTTTGCTTCCTATTTTCCATTTCATATATTTCTTGGGTGCTCTTTTCCTACTTTATTTTTTTTTCTTTAAAACACCTTTTTGAAACAATATTTTTAATTACTTTCATTTTTCAAAATGTACTAAGGTGAAAATTATATGCATTTAAAATCAATATCCACTGTCCAATAAATCTGAAAAAATGAACAAGGAGAAGACAAAGCATTTAGAGACAGCTATTTAGAACATACTTTCTCAAAGTTTTTAAAGCTTCTGTGTTGTTTTCTTTCATACAATTGCACACTCAGACCAAAGAGGAGCAGAAAAGGCAATGATTAAGGTGGTTCATTATTTTCTTTCTTTCAAATAATCTCTCGAGTGCCCACCACACGTTGGCATTGTGTTAGGCTCAGTTACAGTCCCTACCTTTGGTCCTACTGGACTCTAACCGCAAAATAAGACAAATTTTGAAAAGGGGCAATACTGAGAAAGAAAAAAAGAAAAGAAACCCACAACATAATAGTCTTAACCAAACCAGACCAGGAAGCATCTGGACTCAAAAACACAGTCCTCTGTGTGGCTAAAAGTTGACCTCTTCTCATGTTCCTGCTGGCTTCCAACAGTCTTCCTTAATGACAATTTTTCCAGAAAGCAAACAATCCTTTCGAAATTCCTAAAGCCAGGAAGATCACCACATGTGCCTCTCGCAAAGCAGCTCCTAGGAAGAGGCGATCTTAGTAAGGCAGCGGTGACATCTTGGTAACGCAGCAGTGATGACAGTCAAGTCCCCCCGAGCACTGGCCAACAGTGCCACTGAAGGCAAACCCACTCCCCAGAACATCAAGGGTACCTGAAGTTCTAAAACCTCTGCACACTGAAATTCGGTGGGAATATTTTTACTAGATGTAAAACAACATGACAGTTCTATCAATAAAAATAAAGAATACTGAACACTGATCTGCACTCAGAAAAGACCAAAGATGATCAGTAACAGCAATCTTTCCTGGAAAGCCTACCCAATGCCACAAACCATGACAAGCCCTTTGCAGACAATGGCCTAAATCAGTTAAAACTTGGAAAGGTGGATATAATGGTGGCTAGGTAAAGACATAACTTGTCCAAAGACACACAGTTAATGAGTAGTAGAGCTAAGAAACAAACACAAGTTTGCTTGAATATAAAACCTACGCTTTTTTCACTATATTGTGGTGCACTTTTTCTACTGTGTCGATCAAGAAGAAAGATGAAATTTTAAAGACAGGATTTATACATGACTTCAGCATCCACCAAACATGAACATTTCCAGAATGGAATCTCAGACAGAACGCCTTTGGTGGGAACCACTTGCTTGCTGATCCATGACTCTCAAAGTCGGACCCTTCCCCTGAAGTCGGCTTTATGTCTGTGGAGTTGGGTGAAGAGAGGCAGGGAGGTGTTACCACAGCAAGGGAAATCCAGAGGTAGTGAATTCATTCTCTCCAAGGTCACCAAAGACCACTAAGACAGTAATGGTTAACATCTATGACTAATCCAGGCCAGACACCGTTCTAAGTGCATTCTGTGTACTCAAGGCACAATAACAGATGCTGTACTGTTAGGAAGTTATCACACCTAAGCTCCAGAACAAACTGGTACTTAACGAGGTTAGATAAGTCAGTCAAGATTCCAACACTCTTGAGTGCTGGAGCAGAGCAGTGTGGCTCCAGAGCCAAGTTCTGCTCCACACTGCCCTACTGCCATTTCAGCAAATCCTCTTTCCTCATTTTAATGACTTTTCAGTTTCAACCATATGACCACTCCCACCTTCTCACCTAGCCTTCACTTGGCTTCCCATTGTTTCTTTTTCCCGAACTCTGAGATAGTCTCTCTGGCTTCTTCCTTCACATCTGGCCAACCTCTACATGGCTGGCACATCCCAGGACCTGGTTCTGAGTGCACTTCTCCTATTCATCCTCATTCTCCCTCAGTGGTGTCCTCCAACCCTGTGGCTCTAAGTAACACCAATATGGCAACAACACCCAAGTTATATCCAGGCCAGACCTTCCCCCATCACCTCTGAGCCACACACTCAACACCTACGCTCAGATCTCTGCCAGGTATCTCCCACTAAACCTGTTCCTCCCCACGGCATCTTGATCTCTTTAATCCATCCAGATGATCAAATCAAAAAGGAGACAATTTTAATTAATCCATTTCCCTCACCAGACATCCACTCTATCAACAGGTCCTCCGGGTTCCCCCTCCAAAATATAAGCCAAATCAGACCATGACATCATTTCAATGCTCCCTCTCCACTAGAGTCACAGGGTCACTGGCCTGTCAAAACAGCTTCCTAATGAGTGTACTTACTTCTAGTCTGCATCCTTCCTTCTCCCACTTCAAACTACTCCCCATAGGACAGCTGGAGGAATCAACCTAACAGAAATCCAATTGTGTGTCACTTCCACTGCACTCAAAATAATACCCAAACTCTTCCAATGCCCACAAGGTCATCTGGCTGTTCCCTACCTCTCCAACCTCTAGCCATAACCTCTCCTCCTTGTTTAGCCCCAATGGCCTTCTGTCGGCCCTCCGACAGTGTCCACTTGCTGATGTACACTCTAAAAGTTCATCCCCAGCTCTTCCAATAACTCCTTTTCACTTTCCTGCTTTCCCTTACGAGATACACCTCTCTAGCCCAACCCAAATAAAGTACCCAGCCGCCCCCAAGTCCTCCTCTTCAATGGCCTATTTCTTTCTTTTCAGAACTTACTATCTAAAATTACCTTGGTAATATGTGACTCGATGGCCCTACTGTTCTGTACTCCCAGTGACTAGCATATGGTGGCATATATAAGTGTTAGATAAATAAATTCTAACACTATACTGAACAAATGATGGTCGCTACTGCTAAACGACAATGGCACCGACCACTGGCGAGGGTGGACAAGGTTCGCACCCAAGGCTGTGAACAATCAAATCTGACATTCAGAGACATTTTGTTAAGCTTCATAAAGAGGCTTCTTTCTAACTCTTGTGACATGTGGTCTAAAAGGAAAATCTTTCAAAATCAAATTCTTTGTTCAGATAGATATTTAAATCAAAGTTTTTGGTAGCTTTTAAAAGCCCTTTGCCAAACTTAGCCCAGGAATAACTAACAAACTTTGTCAATTATTAGTATTTTTTATTACCCAGATAGGATAAATAAAAACTGGGGTATTTTTAAGATTTAGCAATTCTACTTGAATTATCTGAGAGGCATTTGTAAGAGTTCCCCAAAAATGGAATCCTACATATATTCTCTAAAATGCCATCATCATCGTTATTATCAGCATCGTTATTATTATTATACCAGTCTTCTCTGGTGCTCAAAAACAGGAATTCAGCTAACTGGTACCTAGCTGGTTAGTATCCTTCTGGAGATTGCCCAGCATTGTCTGTTTACACAAGCTAATTGTACAGACATTTAGAATAAAACATTTCTATGACCATATAGAAATTATCTATACTAATTATATAGATATAGACCCTTAGAAATTAAATACTATGAACTGGGACGCCTGGGTGGCTCAGTTGGTTAAGCAGCTGCCTTCGGCTCAGGTCATGATCCCAGCGTCCTGGGATCAAGTCCCACATCAGGCTCCTTGCTCAGTGGTGAGCCTGCTTCCCCCTCTGCCTCTGCCTGCCACTCTGTCTGCCTGTGCTCGCTCCTGCGCTATCTGACAAATAAATAAATAAAATATTTAAAAAAATAAAAATTAAAAAAAATTACTATGAACTGTATTTTAAGATGCTTGCATATTCAACGATAAACTAAAACAAGTCTTGGTTTCTGAAAATCAAAAAATGCTAATTTAAGTATATAACTCCCTCTATACCTCTGCCATCATACCTAAAGCAACCATGGACATAATAAAATGCAAGTACAGCAGGTACTGTACAGTGTAACAAGGTCACTACTAAATGAAACACAGTAGCACAAACCTCACCAACCAGGCAGACAATAAGCCTGACTCAGAATTTACGTACTACAGGGCATTGTAAAGGAAAATGAATACCATAGCCTAACTAGATCAGAATACCAAGCTGGAAGAGGGGTGCAGGAGGGTGACACAGAAGGTGGGAGCCACCTACACAAAGGAAAGCAATGAAAACAAGGTAAGGTAAAGGTCTCTATTTCAAGTATCCCGCCATCTAGTCAAGAAGCCAAACAAGGGACATCTGGGTAGGTCAGTGGGTTGGGTGTCCCACTTGATTTTGGCTCAGATCATGATCTCAGGGGTTGTGAGATCAAGCCCCACGTTGGGCTCTGGGCTAGGGATGAAGTCTGCTTGGGATTCTCTCTCTCCCTTCCTTCCCTCACCCCTCCCCCATAAGTGCTCTCTCTTTAAAAAAGAAAAAAAGCCAATTAAAACAGGAAACTAAATGACAGAACAGACAAAAACACAAGATAGTCTCTAACTAATAGCTGAACCAATGGCACAGACTAAGTTTGGAGATGAAAGAAAAAAAAAAAGCCACAGGAGACTTCATAGAAAATGGATTTGAACTGAATCATCATGTTGAGTACTTTAACAACACACAACTTTAATTTGGAGAAAAAGTAATGATAAATTTAGTAATTAAAAAATTGAATAAAGTTTCAATAAGTAAATCATAATAAAATCAACTGTAAAGTTAAAAATGAATGGCCACTCTTATAAAAAGGTGAATTTGATCTGGACCTCAAACAGAACTAGTGGTACCCAGCTTTCCCATCACAAGGAGCCTTGTGCTTCTCTTCCTCCTTCCTAACTCTCCACCAGACACCAGATCTTGAAAGATTCTATCTCCCAAACAAGTGATTAAATGATAAATGTGTTTTCCCATTTTAGTTAAAGTGCCAACAAGCTGACTTTACATAATTTGAAAAGCAAAGGCATGTAACACTTTAATTCGCCATTTAATTTCATTCTGAACAAGTGTTAAGATTTTCAGCTGTACAAGTAACTCTCAGTTGTACAAGGCAACCCTCCGCCTGGGGCCCAGAGCCTCAGGAAGGTCTAGACAGGGTGGCCAGCGTAGGAGAGGGCCATACCACATGGTGCCGAGGAGCATGGGAGCCCTCTGTCACTACACCATCAGAACAAGCAAAAGCGTGCTCATTCAGATCCAGTAAACCTACGGGTCCTGCCTTTCAGCAACCTGTCCCGGTGAGCAGGATACCCAGGCCAAAATGCACGCTCACTTTTCTCAGGTATTCTTTTCCATCATCTACAAAGTAAGAAACTATTTATGGTCACAAAACTTTATACTCAAACTCTTAAAAACATCATGTTTAAGATTACCTAATACAATGATTTTGCAAACTTAAGTTAAGGAATCAACTGATCTCTATAATTCACAAGTCAAAAATGCCAGACTGGGGCGCCTGGGTGGCTCAGTGGGTTAAAGCCTCTGCCTTCGGCTCAGGTCATGATCTCAGGGTCCTGGGACAGAGCCCCGCATCGGGCTCTCTGCTCAGCAGGGAGCCTGCGTCCTCCTCTCTCTCTGCCTGCCTCTCTGTCTACTTGTGATCTCTGTCAAATAAATAAAATCTTTAAAAAAAAAAAAAAAATGCCAGACTAGGGGAACCTGGGTGACTCAGTTAGGTATCTACCTTTGGCTCAGATCATGATCTCAGGGTCCTGGGATCAAGTCCCACATCAGGCTCCCTGCTCAGTGGGGAGTCAGCTTCTTCTTCTCCCTATGCTACCCTCCCCCACCACAGAGCTCGTGCACTCTCTCTCAAAGAGAAACTTTAAAAAGAAAAAAAAAAAAAAAAAAAGACCTAAGAAATCAAACTAAACAACAGAAGTGGCAGAACATCAGTTCCCTACCCAAGATGGCTCAACAGCTCTCATTAACAAAAGCTAGCTCTCTTTAAATGAACTGCATCCTCTCTTACTGGGACATACCAACAAATCTCTCAAATATTTTACTTATTTGCTCAAATTTAAATTACCTACCTTACAAACCATGCAAATTATTTTTACCATTTAAAAGAAACACTACTGGGATGCCTGGGTGACTCAGTTGCTTGAGCATCCAACTCTTGGTTTCAGTTCAGGTCATGATCTCAGGGTTGTGAGATGGAGCCCTGTGTCAGGCTTCATGCTCAGTGCAAAGTCTCTTGAGATTTTGGGATTCTTCCCGAGGGCCCCGGCCCCTCCCCCCGACGGGCTCTCTTCCTAAAAAAAAATCCTAAAAAATTTTTAAAAAAGGGAAAGAAAGAAAGAAAAGCAAAACTACTCCACAGAGTGAATTTCCAGAAAGTAACGCCTCCTGGAAGAACTACCCACCTCACACTGTCAGCCTTCCCACGAACAGCAGGTGCACTCAGGTTCAGGTGTCCCCGACAGATAAGGACTTCCCAACCCCTGGCTTACCCAGACACTTAAGCACTTGAACAACTTAAAATCTCACTGCCAAGTGTGGCACCAATGTGAGAAGTAATTCTATAGTCACTTTAAATAAATCATTCAGATGGCAACTAAGAACAATGTGCTACCTAACCAGTAACATTATACACATAAAACCAGACATGCAACAATTACCATCATCTTGATTAATCTTATGATTGAAATGTTTAATCATTCATTTCACCAGTAATCATTATCTTTTATCGCTGACCAAACATGCAGTTTTAATGTCTCCTTCTATTATTTATATTGGACATTTTAGGGTTACATTCGAAGGTTACATTACACATTTCATTGGAATTTTAAATAAGTCCTTAAATTTTAAAAAGCTAACTATTACATCTATATTTGCTCTACCTTCATAAAAAAAAAACACTGAAAAGATTCATGCAAAATTAATATAAGCAGTCCCTTCTTTGTAGGGTGGGATACCAGGGCTGACAGGGAAGGTATGGGGGAGTGTTCTCACTGTATACCTTTTACGCTGTTCTGATTTTGAGACACCTAACTGCAACACCTATTCGAAGCACACTTACCTGAGTAGAAACTGCCTGAAAATTACATCGCCTATTATACAGATGAATTAGCCTGTCAGAATTCTGTTTTCAGTTTACATAAGAAGCGGAAAATACAGAAGATATCACTTTTAGCCCCTTATATGGGTATATCTGCCAACATGTGCTCTGAACTCACTAATTCTGGTTTTAAAAAATAAGGATTTGGTACTTTTTGTTTCTTTAAATCCTAAGGATTCAAGCTCTTGAATACAGGGTGTGCCTCCCTTCCCAAAACTTCATTTCTAAGATTCCTGACTCCTATTTGGGCTTTGTTGCTTCAACCAAGACTAAGTCCTGAATGACGGCATTAAATGTGCTCAACCAAGTGAGCTGATCTACAGCCTCAACCATCACCTTTCCAGCACGTGCCCCCACAAGACGCAAACTAGGAATGCAGAGTGTGCGAAGCTGGGTAAAACAAGGCAAGGCGAGGAGATGCTGGATTCTTTTCTCCTCTGCTTCCTAAACAGGTGAGAAAAGCTTTCCATTTCTCCTGTAGGTCTGCATTTACCTGATCACAGACAGCTGCTTCTTCCTGTTCCCCTACTCCCTGGTGGCCTCCACACACCCTTCCTTCACTGGCTTTCCACATCGCACCTTGCTCTTCAATGAAGCAAACTTTGTTAATATTTTTACTATATTCAAACCACGGTGATCCACAGTGAATGATCTGGTTGCTTCTGCTGGAAAACATCCCCACTGCCCACTCTGCAATTTACTGGTTCTGTCCTCCCACCACACACGTGTTAGAAAAGTGTGGTGATGATCACAATACTTGGTACTTGAGAAATGCAAAACAATTTTAAGATTTTTAAGAATAATCTACTGCAGGGGGCACCTGGGTGGCTCAGTGGGTTAAAGCCTCTGCCTTCAGCTCGGGTCATGATCTCAGGGTCCTGGGATCGAGCCCCACATCAGGTTCTCTGCTGAGCGGGAAGCCTGCTTCCTCCTCTCTCTCTCTGCCTGCCTCTCTGCCTACTTGTGATCTCTGTCTGTTGAATAAATAAATAAAATATTAAAAAAAAAAAAAGAATAATCTACTGCAGGCAACCCTGTCAAGATCCCCTCGCTCTTAAGAGCTTTTTCCAGATCTTCACTTAATAAACCTTTAAAATAATAATAATAATAATCTACTGCAAAAATAACACTAACAGCAATTATAAACATGTGGAATTTCACATCCCTCCTCCCTTATGTTAATAGAATGCAGTCCGCCTCACACAAAAACGTGACACCAAGACATAATACCTTCACAAATGAAACTTGAGGCTGTTCTTTGGCCAATTCTGCCATCACGTCGTTCATCTGAGCACACTGGGGAGCCCATGGTGCCCAGAAATGGACCACAAGGAGGGACCTGGAAATCAACAAAATGCAATGTTTTAAAGTTACAGTATCTTTAGGAGTAAGGAAATACTGACACAGGTTAAATTCTATTACCAAAACAACTTCTGCAAGAACGGCCTGAATTGTTTTTCTACTGCTAGAATTCCACTGTATTAAACACAGACTGAAATAGAAGGCTTGCAAGGTCTTGGCAATCTTTTGGATGAATTTTCAAGTTAATGATATTTCCTGAGTGAAGACCTGGCTCATACGACGTGGTTCTAAATATTCATCCGTCTCAACTAATAGTCAGATAAATCAATTGTGTTTTCAGACCCTTAGGAAAGGTGGAAACAGGACTGCAGCAGCCAAGGCGCAGGTCTGTGACAAATGGCCGCACGTGCACAGTCACTACGCAGTATTCACTTCTTAAGCACAGTACTGTGATGCCGGTGTCTAACTGTGACCATAGGAACAGGAATAAAATGTTGAAAATGCAAGGCACACAGGCAGAAAACAAGGGGAAAAATGGAACTCATTTTCACAAAGACGGGCTTTTTTTATATTCTACCACAAAAGATTTTCTAAAAATTGATGGTATGAACAGACAGAACAGTGGATTAATAAATTATTGACTAAGTTCTGAGGCATCTCAGCGTGTACTTATCAACTATTTTCATATAAAACAGTCTTGGCTAAGCTATCCTTCAAGTCTATCTTCATATTGAACTGAAAACTCCTTCTATAGGATTCTAAGTACAAATTATAACCATCCCCAACCAAAAAAATCTGAAAAATCAGCAAGAAAACACATTGAAAAATACGTAAAAGGAACTAAGCACAACTAACCTGTGGGCAAGAAAAGGAGTGGCAAACTGCAAAACCAGGGGAACAATACAGCTGGGAGAAGCAGGAGCCTCCCACCCAGCGCCTGGGAGCAGAAGCAAAGGGAGGTCCTGGGGGAGAGGTAGGAGGGGCAGGATCTGGTGACCTTGGAAGCCTGTCTAGAGACTCTAGGCTTCTGGCTCAGTGACTGATGATGCCTGGTGGCAGGAGCCACTCATCATGTATAGAAGCTGCCAGTCTGAGAGGAAAGGACACCTGCAGGGAGGAGTGTTAGTGATGGTCCGGAGCACGGAAACGAACTCTGCTTTGTCTGCACACGGATTTGGGGATCAAGAAATAGAGCTGGCACCGAGCTCTCCTACGCTAGAGGATAAAAGACAGAGGTCAGAGCCTCTGGACTTAATCACAGTAAGTTATGACAGATGGAGGAAAAGGAACCCAGGCAGCAGACCAGAAAATGGAGCCTAAAAGGCCTCCCAAAAGTCAAGAGAAGGATGTCCAGAAGCAAGGAGTGACAACCATCCAGTCTAGCCAGGCCAGACTGCGGCATGAAGGATGAGGCTGTAGGGTGCTAGAAATCTGCACTTGAAGAGAGCTGCCCGTAACAGAGAGAGTGCTAGGCAGAGGGAAAGAAAGGATCAAGGGATTTGCTTTTTTTTTTTTTTTTAATGCAGGAAAATCTTCATGTTTGTTTCATAGGGGGTAGTGCAAGTAGGGAGGGAAGGATGAAAATGCAAGAGAGGCTGAGGATACAAGCTCTTTGGGGGTGGCAGGAGAGGGGAAATCTAAGAACAGAGAATTCACCATGAGGGAAGGGACAGCCTCCTCTGGGTCAGGAGGGAAGGAATCAAGAATGGGCAAAGCTACAAATAAATGTTAGATGTTGGGGGAGGGGAGAGGAGGAGGAGAGTGGGGGAGATGCTCCTGAAGTCTGATTTTCCCAGGCAGGAAGCAAGGTCATTTGCTGAGACAAAGGAAAATGGAGGCCTGCAGTCATAGACAGCAGTGAGGAAGAAGGGAGAGCTGCCCAGGGGCACACAAGAGGAAAGCAGGAAAGACCCACCCAAGGCTGGAAAGGATGTAATGTGGGTCCCTGATCAATGGGTGCTCACTGGTGTCCAGCAGAACTCAGAAACTTCAATGTGTGGTTAGGTGGGCCTCGGGGTCTATGGCAGAGACTATGCTGTGTCCCTCTCCTCCTGGGGACAGAACCTGATGACACTGCTCAGTCATCCCTGCCGCTGTCTGGGGCCCTGGAGCTGAGCTCTGGCCAGTGAGCCTCTGCAGGGGACGCTGGGGAGGCCCCAAGGCCCAGGGCTCCCACAAAAGGACAAGAACTGCACAAGAATGTTGAAAGCAGGGGCGCCTGGGTGGTTCAACTGGTTAAGTGACTGCCTGGGGCTCAGGTGATGATCCTGGAGTCCCAGGATCCAATCCCACATCAGGATCCCAGCTCAGAGGGGAGTCTGCTTCTCCCTAGGACCCTCCCCCCCACAACTCATGCTCGCTCCCTCTCTCACAAATGAATTTTTTAATAAATAAATAAATAAAAATGTTCACAGCAGCCTCGGACACAACAGCCAAAAACTGGAAATAACCCCAAATGTCCGAAAGCTGGAGAAACTGTTGTATGTTTACGCGACAGAACACTACTCGGCAGGAACACAGAACCAGCCACGGACGCGCGCAACAACGCGCACTTTGAAAACACGATGCGATGAAACGACCCAGAGGTGCAGGACCATGAGCTGCGTAACTCCGCTTACATCAAGTACCAAGAACAGGCAAAATCAACCTATGGTAACAAACAGCGGGTCAGTGGCAGAAACCATGGCAAAGGAACATTCTGGGGCTCTACGTTGTTTTGAATGGTGGTTGCTTGTGTATTACAACTGTCAAAATTCATCCCACGTAGCTACCAAGATCTGGGCATTTCATTATGGTACGTTAAGTAACGCCTCATCTTTGTATAAAGCCAGGGTACCACTTCTAGCTAAACTGAAAAAGGATTTTTTTAAATAATAATATTCTATGATTAAAAAAAAAAAAAAGATGGAAGGAGCCAAGCATTTCCATATCCTACTGGTAAAAATTAAATTGGAACCTTTCAGAAATTTCTTACACACTGTCAAGTATTCTAAGAAGTAATTAAAGACACAAAGATGAATATATATGAGCACTTTCCCATTATCTTACATAACATTTAACAGGAAGAATCAATTCTTCAACAACACTATAGCTTTTTTAAAGGTCCTATAACAAAATATTATCAAGCCATTAAAAATCATTTCAAAGAACTTTAATGACATGGAAAAATGTTCACAATATGATTATATTTTTTAAAATTTTAAGATGTTACCATTTTTAACAGTATGAACTGACATGCAAAAAAAAAGATACACCTTAAATTAATATACTATTGTGTATCAATTATAATAGTTTAATAAAAAGAAAAAAATGGCATACCCACACAACTTAAATTCCATTACCACTAACATGGTTTTGAACAGTAATTTAAATCTTAATTTAAATGTGCAATCTTAACTTCCATATTGTAAAATAGCAGTAACTAGGGGCACCTGGGTTGCTCAGTTGCCTAAGTGTCTGCCTTTGGCTCAGGTCATGATCCTAGAGTCATGGGATGGAGCCCCACATTGGGCTCCCCACCCAGCAGAAGCCTGCTTCTCCCTCTGCTTGCTGCTCCCCCTGCTTGTGCTCATGCTCTGTCAAATAAATAAATAAAATCTTTCTAAAATATTTTAAAAATAAGGAGGGGGGCGCCTGGGAGGGTTCACTGGGCTAAGCCTCTGCCTTCAGCTCAGGTCATGATCTCAGGGTCCTGTGATCGAGCCCCACATCGGGCTCTCTGCTCAGTGGGGAGCCTGCTTCCTCCTCTCTCTCTGCCTGCCTCTGCCTACTTGTGATCTCTCTCTGTGTCAAACAAATAAATAAAATCTTTAAAAATAAATATATATATTTTAAAAATATAGAGCACCTAGGTGGCTCAGTCAGTTAAGCGTCTCCCTTCCACTCAGGTCCTGATCCCAGGGGTCCTAGGATAGAGTCCCACATGGGGCTCCCTACTCAGTGGGGGACCCTGCTCCTCCCCCTCCTTCTGCTGCTCCCCCTGCTTGTGCTCTCTCTGTCAAATAAATATTTTTTTAAAATATTAAAAAATTAAACAAAATAAAGTAGAAGTACCTGATACCCTGGGATACTGGGAAGATCAAACAAAAACATGAAAACATTTGAAAGATAAAAGCATGATGTTAATAGGAATAGTAAGTTTACATCATCCACAGTAACCTCCTGTTTAGATGCTCAGCTTCCTAATGAAGTATGCACTGCCTAGGAGCACAAGGATATCAACCTGAAAGGAACACAAATGCTGCCACCCTCTCTCAGGTTACATGGAAGAGTGCTCTCTGCCTGCATGAAATAACCCAGCTGGCACAGTGCACTGTTTGAGGAAAAACTTTAAAGACCAGGTTCCAATCCCAACTAATATAATTCTAGACAACGTAATGAACACCAGTTGTACATCAGCAAAACAATTAGCGCTCAGTGAGCAGCTGTTTCTCGGTTACCACTAGGTGCTCTTAGCAAACACTATCCTACACTAGACAAGTGGGTAAAACCTCTTCGATTCCTCTGCAGCAGGGAATCAAAATGCTCGCTGGACAGAGGAGCTGAGGCTTCAGTGATACACAAACAGCTGAGATGACTTAAGGAAAGCTAAAAATACAGGTATTTTTTCAAGCTTTTATCCATCTGCTTGGGAGAGAGAAGGAGAGCACCAGCACAAGTGGGCAGAGGCCGAGCAGACTCCCCACTGAGCAGGGAGCCTGACCAGGCTCGCCCCCAGGACCCCGGACCTGAGCACAATGCTGACATTTAACCCACTGAGCCAGATCTCAGCTCACATAAAATCTTAAGGCGGAGAAGTGGGATTGAGCTTAGGGCAACAAGAACTGTTTACTATTTCCCAGCGCTGCGGCGTTCACAAAAACCGGCGGGGGTGCCCCCTGGGCCCTCCGTCGCCTCCCGGACGGACAGGGAGGCTGTTTCCCGCGTCCCTTCGGGTACAGACCACTGGCAAGGCCACATCCAAACAGCACGGCCTGCGCTATCTCAAGGATTTTTATGATAAAAAAAGAAGCATAAACACCAAAGTGTGCGCACGAGGCGAAACAGTCCTTCGGACATTTAGGCGGCCGCCTTGAAGAGGCCGCCGCCCGCGCCGCCGGTCCCCCTTCATCCGCCGGACCGCCACTTCCCTTCTTCGCCCTGCACCTTCCCGAGGAACCCCGCAACGTCCAGCGGGCCGCTCCGGCGAGCACCTGAGCTCCGTCACCTCCAGGACGCCCGGCCAACCAGGGGCGAGGCGAGCCCTGTCGCCCCGCCCGGCTTCCCGCACCGGCGACCAACTCCGCATCCCAGCCGCTCTCCCGGGCAGCGCGCCGCGGCTCCACGTCAGGTCCGGCGGGCAGCGCGCCGCCGACGGGGGTCCAGAGCACGGCCTGGCCGGGCACCGCGCAGCCCCGCGGCCCGCGCCACCCCACTCGGACCGAGCCGCACGCCTCCGGGGAACCCGGGGCCCGGTCTGAACCGGCCCAGGGGCCCCAGGGCTAGTCCGAGGCGGGGCTGGGGCAGCCCCGCAGGCAGTCGGGCCCGGGCCCCCGCCGGTGCTCCGAGGGCTCCGGGGCCGCCGGCCTGCAGGGGCCGAGCCGCCCCGGAACCCGGCCTGCACGCGCCCCGCTCCGGGGCGGCGCGGCAGCTGGAAGCACGCGTCCCGGCCCGCAGCCGCCCGACCCCGCAGAGCCGCGCGCGTCGGCCGGTGAGCCGCACAACCCGAGCACCGCCCGGCCCTCGGCGCCCCAAACGCCGCGCCCACCCGGCACGGCCGCCCCAGCAGCCCGGCCCGCCAGAGCCGCCGCCGGCGACAAAGCGAGCCGGGGCCGGGCTGGGTCGGGCCGGCGGGGTCGGCGCACCCCCTCCCCCCGGGCCCGGGGCTGAGTCGCCGCGTCGCCCGAGGCCCCGGGGGCCGCCAGGCCGGGCGGCGGGGCGGGGCCGGGAGGCCGAGCTCGGCCCTCTCCCC
>ML107869.1:0-33905 GCA_003697995.1 Taxidea taxus jeffersonii | reverse complement strand
GGCCGCGGGGCCGGGCTCGGGGGCCGGGGCCCGGCCAGCCCGCCGCCCCACCAGGCCCCACCGGCCCGGCGCCAAGGAGCCGGGCCGCCCCCCGCGCGTCCCCGCAGCCCTGCCGCCCGCCGCCCCGCTCACTTGGCTCTGAGGCGCAGCAGCTCCTCGAACTGCCGGGCCGAGCCGACCTCCACCACAGCCGCCGCCGCCTCGGCCGCCCCCGCCGGCGCCGGCCGCGAGCGCGGAACCGGGGCGGGGCTTCCGGGGGAGCGTCGGCGTGGGGGACCCGCGTGCTGCCGGCTGCCCCCGGCTCCGCACCGCCCCCGGGCCCCGCGCCCTCCGGGCGGCTCGTACGGCCGCTGGGAGAAGGGGCGCGCGCGGGTGACTGAGTGTAGGTGAAGTCACGAGGTCTGGCCATTCAATAAGATGGCATTTTAACCTAAAATGAAACTAAGTAAAAGACGGGGATGTTACTGAAAATGGGAAATCACAATTAAAGCGCAGTAAGAGCCACGAGGAACCGTTTTGTGTCCTACCTGCGGTGCTCCATACGCAAGCCGAGACCCGTGATTGCGTGGGGGACACCACGCACGCGCTGGGGAATCCGGAGACGGGCGCGTGGCGGGAACGCGGACGTGTCGCAGCTCTGCGACATGTCATCCTTGGGGGGAATGTGCACAGGATCTCTACTATTCCTTGCAACTGCACGTGGCACGAAATTATTTTAAAATGTTTTTAAAAAAAAGGCTTTTTTAAAAATAAATAAGACCTAGAGATTACTCTGCAAAAATGCAATAGAAGGTGGGGGGAAACAGCCCGTTGCAACATATGTACTCCGATGGCCGTTTTAAGCAGAATTATAGGTGAGTAAAATAGCATGACTGTATATAAGCTGAACATTACATAGAAAAAGGACCTTCAGAAGGACATGCCCCAAAGTGTTAGCAGAGCTTGCCCCCAGAAAAGAGGGGAATCAAAGGGAGGACCTTCCCTTTTTACATCGTGTGCTTTTTAGTGTCATTTGCATTTTTTCAAAGGACATGGCCTGGCTTTGTCATTTAAAAAATAATGAAACTGTAATGCACTAGGGAAATGTGCTATAGTCATTCTTTTTCAAAAAGCAGCAGTAATCACTCCCTCTAATGTGGCTGTTTTAAAAAGCCTGATTTTCCCTTTAAATAAATTTGCTGAGAGCAGCACACACCAGCTACAGAGCACCTCTCTACTTTGATGAAAGAATGTTAGGGAAACTCCCAGATTACATTTCCACTTCTGCCTCCTGCTCTCTCTGCAGCTCTCACTGTTGACATCAACAGGCCTCGGGGTTAGAAGCTGACCTCTGAGCTTTAAAATGCTCTGACTTTGGCGACAGAGACCGCTCTGCCGGGCCCTGAGCCCAAGCAGTATGCGGCTCTTGCAGGTGAGCAGCAGGTCTGTAGGCATATATACCTGCCCCTGCCAAAGCCTTCACATGCGTCTGTATTTATCACTCAGTGCTCTCTGTCCTACCTACACACCTCAGCTAAGGAAACGCCGGGACCCACAGCAGGGAAGGGGCAGCATCAAGACTCGCCCTAGGCTTTCTATTACCACCTCAAAAAGCCCATCTGGTGGCCCACCACAGCACCCCATCCCACCCACATGCCGTTAATACCCTGTCCTCTCTCTAACCACGTCGCACCCAAAGGGAAAAACTCATCATTTTAAACTGGTCTGGCCTGTTAGAGTATTCTGGACTTGGCTTTCCCATACACCCCTGTTAGGGCTCAAAAGCTTAAAAACACAGGTAAGCAAGATCCTGCAGCTGATTTTGGCCTCTGTCCCCAGTGAGTGTTCATACCAGACACTGACCTTCTGCTGACCCCATATGTAAGCATCATGTAGCCATGTCTTATTCCCTCGGGGCATCCCCTTTGGGAACCCAGTGATATTACCTGAAGTGTCCCTGGGGCAGGGGCCTCCCCTGGGCTTCCATACTCTCCTCAGTCAGGAACAGCTGTCCCAGGACAGCAGCACAGTCCTGAAATGGATGTTAGGTCTCCCCACGGGTGCTGTGCGGCACCTCAGGGACCTGGAACGTGGGGACCGGAAAGCTTGGGTGATGGGTCTTGAAGACAGACATCCCGGCCTAGCAGAGCCAGAGCTCCAGACAGAGCTGCAGGGGGCCTTCCTGGCAGCAAAGCAAGTCCACCCATGCTGGTGAATTGACCCCATTTTAAAGAAGGGTGTGTGAGAGAGAGATGGAGGTGTGATCATTTTTTCCGGTAATGACAGCTGACATTTACTGCTCCTAAACAGGCAAGGAAATATTTTAGCCCTGCATTTTTAAGGACACATCCTTCCTTCCCGGGGCCAAGTGGCATTCCCTGGCAGGGCACAGGGCCAAGGGCAATGCAGACACCAATGAGCCATAGTGGGGAGGAGTGCCTGGTCACTACAGAGGAGGACAGGAATAAAACCCCAGCCTGGCAGGGGGGCGGTGGGAGGGGTGCTTGGGAGGGGGGTCAGGTTGTAAATTTCACCCCAAGGTGGTGAGAGACACAGGAGTTCTGAGAGGGAGAGAAGGAGCCAGCGTTTTTAATGCGCAAAGCATGGCATTAAAAAGTGTTGTTATTCAAGTAAAATGGCAATGTTTCCTTTCTTTTAAGAGAGACTCTTAAATTCCAATTACTCCGCCCCCGAAGACCAGTTGAGAATAACCCCAACTGGAGGGAATTAATTTCCTTAGGAATTTCCCTGTTACAAGATTAATGGAGCCCCCCTGCAGAGAAACAGTAAAACTGTAAGTACAGTAGATTTGCACCTGAAGGATACATATTTTAATTTCTGTTCTCAAGCTGGGATAACATCTTCTCCAGCTACTATAAAAAGCATAAATGAGCACCGGCGTGTCTGCTGAGAACCCGGGAACATGGAGCTCCCCAGGAGGAGTCCGCACCTGGCTGGAGACACCAGGAGTACCCCCTTCCCCCCACTCCCTGCAGGCTCACACTCTGTCCACTGGTGGCCAGGGCTCCTAACCAGGGGCACAGTGACCACTGCTGGGTGCAGGGCTGGGAAGGGCCCAAACAGCGCACCTTCTAGACAGCCCTGATGGGTGGGGACTGGAAGTGAGCAAAATCCCTGGGCCAGATTCTGTGAAATCCACCCCAAACCCTGTGCCCCCACCCTGCACTCACCCTGGCACTGCCCTCTCAAGAGACCACAGCTCTGGGCGCAGAATAGGGAGAACCTGTGTCCAGATCTCCAGAGCCCTCCCAGGACCTTCTCACCCCATTGTCCATCAGCTTTGGAGGCCTCTTCAAAACTGGGTCTTGGGGAGGGCGTCTCACAAACCATGTTGAAACATGCCGGCAAGTGGGATGTGCCAGCAATCCCCGACAGTCAGGGACTATCCTGACAGGGAAGTGGCAACAGGCAGTGAGGCTTTGTCTGTCAACCCTTAGGAGCCCAGCCTTGGATCTTGGCACCCGTCGGCCAATTTTCTGTGTTCCTTTCCTTACTAGAAACTGCTTTTATTGGAAGAACTCTATGTATATGCTGGCTATAAACGTTGTTTATGCTGTCATAGCTAGAGTTTTATTGGTTGTATTTTTGCTGCACTTGCTTGAAAAATAATTATTTTCAAAGAAAAGAAGAATTATATATCCAGTAAACTAAATAAGACTCATGTTTATTAGGGACCCCTGACAGCTCCTCAAATGTGAAAAAAAGATGTCGAAGCAGTGAATGGACAATTTATGTGCAAGTTTATTTGTAAAACAGATTTCAAGACATACTTCATCTTGGCTGTGCCAATAAAAATACATTCCATTTCTTTTCAGACGTGTGTGTCACCTGATGGTTCCACAGCCATCTGGGTTCTCCTAAGATCTGACTACATGGGTAAGCATGTACCCACTAACCTGATCTGGAATTGGGTTGAATGTTGTGGGCTTGCTACACACACACACACACACACACACACACACACGCACACACACACACATCTCCTAAGGTGCTCTGTAGAAGAAATATATTCCTAAGAAATGTATTCACAAATCTTAATCCAATTACTCCGATCTCCAAAAACACTTTAGTCGATAATTTTTAAATTCACGTTTAATTATTTATAATTGATCAGGGAAAAAAAAGTCATCCTGAGAATTGACAGCCCGTTTTCCATCCCCAGTGTAAATTCTAATCTCTCTTCCACACAGGACCAGACGGGACGGCGGGATCGGCTGCAGACTCTCTGCAGGCTGTAGGTGGCATCAGCTGCCTCCTCAGGCTGGGCAAGGAGCATCCTTTGTTGGGTGGCTTCTTTATGCAACATCGAGAGGCCACCGTTCAGGATTTACACAAACTGATTTTGTGTCTGTAGGCACTCTGCTGATCCACTAAACACGTGCTTTTCCCCAATCCGCCAACTTCGAGCACCTTCCCGGGCCCTTCTCAGGTCAGTGGCTTACGTACCAGACATCCTGTGACAGTTACTGAGTCTGCGCTGCACCGGGAAGGCACGCCCATGCAGGGCTGGGGGAGAGGGAGGGTGCTGGCGGGGACCAGGCTGTCACTTGTATGTGCACATGCGTGTTTGTTTGCGAGTGCGGTGGGGCAGGTGGGGAGACCGGGACACTCTGTTGATCGTGAGCGCCCGTAATCTCTGTGTATGTCTATAGGCAGCTGCGTGTTGTCGTGGGTCACCTCTCCACATGGAAACAGTACTGCGCGTGCCCTTGTGTGTCTGTGTAGGTGTTCTCTAAGTCCATCTGGTGTTAATTCTCTGCTCCCATTTATAATTCTTGCTTCAGTTTGGAGAAACTAAGGACACAGATGAACTTGATTTGGTTTCGCCAACAGCATCGCTCACCAACCAGGAGGAATTCTTAAGGGAGCTAAGTTTTAACCAGGCGAGCTCCTTCGGGCTGTGTGGCTCCCGCACCTGAGGTCCGACCTACCAAAGATCCTTCCAGACACCGGCTCTGCTCCCGTGTCATCTCGTGTGAGCACGTGGGCCCCCGGCGCGCCGACCTGGGCATCCTCTCACGGTCTGCTCTGGCACGGAGATGTGGCCCCGTGGAACAGCCGTCTGGAGCACCCGGTGGGCACTGTTCGTGGAAGTGGTCCTCCCTACCCGTGGAAGGGATTCAGGGTACAGAGGTCTGGGGAACACTGGGAACACACACGCATGTTCCTGAAAGACAGATCTCCGCAGGGCACAGCTCACAGTCCGTCGTTGGTTCTCAACACACGGCAGATGCCATCCCAGCCTGAGAAGCTGACCTGACTTTAGTTAAATCCATGACCACAACAGTCTCACCCTTGCCTCAGCGCCTCGAAGTTCGGCCACACACGCTTCCCGCACTTTCTATTCTGTGAAAGAGAACAGTGATGTTTCCCTAGATACAGGACGAAGGGACACTAGGATTCTGCTTTCTGTCATCTGAAATGTGTATTCTTGGGCCTCTTCCAAGGCCGCTGTGAATGTCGGCCCGGCACAATGGCCCTCGCTAGAGGCCAGGGCCAGTTGGGGAAAATGCACGGAGTTCAATGCGCCTGTCCTTAGCCGGCTTGGGAGCCCCGCTCTGGTCAGCAGTGGTTCTCCAGGAAGTTCAGGGGCGCTTTCAGGGGGTGGCAAAAGAATGACGTAACTCTGGGTGCTGGGAACCAGTCTGGATTTGCTTCGAATCCAGAAAGGATTCTCGGTTCCACGGTCCCCAAGCTGGCTTGCCCGGGTCGGATTTCGATGGCCGCGACAGTTTTCCTGCCAAATCACTCCTGGTTTTGAATTCCTTTCTCAGAACCAAACAAGCAAAAAAAGAAAGGAAAAAAGCCAACCACTGATATTTACACGATGCACGGGCCCTGTCGCCCCGTAGTGTGTCTGTGACATAAATGAGGCAGCATTTCATGTTCTCATGATGAAGTAGCTCCATTACACCCCCAAGCATGTGTCCTCCTATCAGAGGACAGCAAACCTTGGTAGTCACTCCGTCGTTAGCCTACATTAGGTTAATATCTATCACTCACTCGTTCGTATGAAACAGGCTTGATTATTTATTTAGTATTTATTTAATGTTACTTATTACTTATATAATATTTAATTCATTATTTAATCAGAATAAATAGCTCACTGAATCATTCCCGGGCCGCCCCCCACTTTAGACTTTAAAAGCAAGACATACATTCTTTTCTCAGTCCAATAGTGTTAAACCACAAAATGAATAACAGGAGGTAGAGGGGAGAGCCTCCTTCCTTTGATAAGAGGAAGGGCTGTGGGGCCCCAGAAAGAGTAGCCCTTGATGCCCCAGGTCTGAGGGAGACAGAGGCGCTAAGCCTCATCTGGCAAGTTCTGCAGACCCTAAGGACAGCTCTGCCGGGTCCAGAGCTTGGCAGAGGTCCGGCCGTAGCCGCCCTGGGGGCTGGGATGGGAGAGGACAGTGCTATCTGGCATCCTTGGCCCCTCTGTGGGAGGATCCCTACCAGCCCCCCCTTCTATCCTGCTACGTTTTATTCCTATTGTCCCCGACTCTCCAGTCTTCTCTCAGGACTGGTCCAGACCAGGAGGGATGCTTTCTGCCACTTGGATGAAATCCCAGTTTTCTAGTTTTGCACACACTTTTTGTTCCTGAATCACAAGCAGAGACGGACCCCTCTTCAGGATGCACAGTGGGTTTCTGGCCACACAGTGTTCTCTCCCCTTGAATCATCATTCCTACACGGGACCGAGTTATTATTGGCCATAACCATATTTACCCTACAGAAATATGTCCTTTTATGTTGGGACATAAATATGAAACGACAGTGTTCTAGAATACCTGGTCACTAACATGGCAGAATGAACCCAAATTCCAGAGAATCCCAAGGCCTAGTCATGTCCTTAAAGAGAATGTTCTAAGGTTCGGCCGTACAAACCTTTAACACTATTTAGCAATCTCTTCGGAGGGGCTCTGCCTCTTATTTACTGGAAGATGTAGCATATGAGTTTCCATGCCTTTGCTTTTGTCTTACAATTTCAAATTGTATATAGTCAGGAAATATTGCATTCACTGGCAATCAATTTATTTTGATTGATATAAAGGGGTTAATAAAAACCCCCCTTAGAAATAACAAGAAGGGGCCAGCAATATATCTTTCTGGTGCCTTCTTTCGTGGCACATAAAGAGAGCAAGCTTCTTTACTTCTCCCTGATAAGTCTTCTCCTTTATTTTCTATACCTAGTGAGTCATTTATAACCCTTATTACTTTCAACCCACACACAGTCATATTTCCACATGCTGCCGGGGATCTCCTCGCTATGTCGTGAGAGCCGAGAGGCCAAAACACCCTATAATTTATATGAAAATACATGCCAAAATGGATTAGCGAACATAACCAATGTGACTTCGTACACTTGCAAATAAAAGAAATTTAGGATGAAATATAAAACATCATGCTAAAATTTCAATCTGTTGTTGAGACATAGCATAGCACAGAAAGTACACTGATGCCTGGCACCTGACGAACATTACCAAGTGATCAGGAGCAGAGATAAGTCAAGATGAGATACAATTAATACCTCCATTCAAACAGAAAGCTATCATTGATTTTAGAAGGCACAATTGTGGGTTATTAATATTTTTATTTATTTACAGCACCTGGGAAGAAAATGCAAAGCAGCAGACCATGAAATGCTTGCCTTCTGTACATGGCAAGTATTTGCACTCATATTCCGGGAGGGACTGGGGCACGTCCCTTGCACAGCATCATATACATATCTCATTTGCACTGGTCACAAAGTCTTTCGATATTAAATAAGTATCCACCGCTGGTCATTCCCGAAGAGCATATTTACAGGAGCAGGAAATGATTTGGGGAACTGGCTTAGAACTCAGAAGTGTCCACACAGAGTATTATTCTGGAAGTTGAAATATGGTGGGTTTTTCTTTTTCTTTTCTTTTTTTTTTTTTGCCTCAATGAAGTATTCCTGGATCATTATAGAGATGGCATTTAGAGGACCCTTATACCAAGTCTTGCCATAAAGGAAAATAGACCCAAGCTAAAATGGCATTGACACAAAACCGTGACCCCAGGAAAACAAATGTGCGCTGATTTTCTGGACAGAAGTGCATCTCTCAGACTTGAATCCTCTAGGAATAAAGTCATCTGTCCCCAGTGAGAGGCCCTTACAAGTTGCCTGTTCACTGTAGAGCTGAAGACCAAGCCTAACAACGAGGGCCAAGAGATAGGAAGGCTTGTCATTCCACTTAACAGTCCAGCGACAATAAATGTCATTTGCCAATAGCAGGCCAGAAGAGCTTAGAGGCCAGGGCACCTCTCTCAAGGCCTCCTGGCCTCGGCTGGAGCAGACACAACTCAGATAACCTTGTGCACTCACTCATTCACTGTCTTGGTCCTGAATCCCCACCCTGGGCCCTGCCTGTGCTGGCCACTGGGGACACGGAGATAAACACAACTCTTAGAGCTTCTGGCGAACAGAGGGTCAGCCTCTGAGTTCGTGGATAACAGATCTGCACCTACTCAGAGAACCTTCCACTTTGCGGGCAATGGAATGTTTCCGAATGAGTGAACAGGTGCGTGCGAGCCTCAGTGGCCCATCAGTACTGAGCCTTTGCCCTTGCAGTTCTGACTCTGTGATGTGTCCGCAGGTGGTCTCACCAGTAAGGTGGCTCTTGTCATGACTGAGGGGACCTCTCTAGGCAGCACGTACCCTCTGTTAACTCACCAAGAAAGAAAGTCTGCCATATGCCCACTCTATGCAGAAAGCATCCATGTCCGGAAGGACGCAGTTGGGAAGATAAGGACAGCATGACAGAAAGGGGGTGGCTTCCGTGGAGAACCAGGCCAGTCCCCTCGGGTGGAGGGGAGTTCCCATGGGAGAGATGGACGGCAGCTGTACTTGGAGCAATGAAGAGAAGGAGAAAGGCGGAAGGAGAGAGGCCAGGCGTGCACAGGGCCCCCTGTCAGGGAAGGGACCTGGTGGACCCAGGCTGCTTGGGGAGGCGGGACCCAGGGAGGCAGAGACCGGCCAGGTTCTCAGGGAGGGGAAGGCCCCTGACCACCCACTCCCGGGCACGAGCCACTTCTGGCACAGAGACGGAGTGCAGAGCAAGGGTGTACCGCAGAGTTGTCCCTTGCAAAGGCCGCATCTGGAGGGCTGCGCTTTAAGCAGGGGGCCTAGAAACTGGGCTGCGGAACCAAGGCCCATGGGCGAATGGCAGACCAGAGCCCTTGGGTAGGGGTGGGGCGCGGCTTGCTGGTTTGACCCAGCTCGCCAGTTTTCTGGAAGATCCGCTGTCAGTAGGAGGCTCTCCACAGGAAGGAAAGGCAAAAACAGTAGGCGATCCAGACAGGGCCGTGTCAGAAGTCAGGGTTGCCCCCCGGGCCTTCTGCAGCCCTGGGCACCGCGGGCACCGCGTCCGAGCCTGGTTCTTCATCTGAAGTCGGCCCCGCGGCACCGCTGCGGGGTTCCATGGCGTCAGGGGCGCCAAAGGGACTGCTCTACCTCCGGCGCCTGCGTCCAGCTGTGGGCCTGTCCCTGGCCAGTGGAGCACGAGCACGCCGGTGGCAAGGGGTGGGTACGGGACCCCAGTGGAAGAAGAGAAAATGAGCACCTCGAGCCGAGTGTCCTGGAGGTGGGGAGCCAGGCTGTGGGTGAGCGGGCGTGCAGGGCGGCTGCTTCAGGACAGGGTGTGGGCCCGGCCCCTCTGAGGAGAGACAGATCAGGACGTCCGAACAACAAGAAACAAGCCCTTGCAGCTTAGGGGGAAATGTTTCTAGGCAAAGAGGATGAGCGTTATTGCTACAATGATATCTAAAAGCTGCGGATTTCAAAGAAAAATTATAAGCCTATACAAGTGCCCAAGGAAGTGCTGGGAATTTCTTTCTTTCTTTCATTTTTAAGATTTTATGTATTTATTTGACAGACAGAGATCACAAGCACCCAGAGAGGCAGCAGAGAGAGAAGGGGGGAAGCAGGCTCCCCGCCGAGCAGAGAGCCCATGCGGGGCTCGATCCCAAGACTCTGAGACCATGATCTGAACCAAAGGCGGAAGCTTCAACCCACGGAGCCACCCAGGCGCCCCGGGAACTTCTTTTAATAAGAGGACAAGAAGGAAAAGAAGGGACCTTTGTTGTTTATTAAATAGCTACTACGTGCCAATCTCTGTGCTAGAGGTTTAATATGTAGTGCCTCTTTACATCCCAGCAAGATACGCAGAGATAACAATTTTTAGGAGGTCATTGGAGGGACCTTGAAAGGGGGATGTTTAAGTCAATGGAAAAACAGGCGCAGCTCTGCAACAGAACAGTTACTCAACCTGCTCCCTACAACACACACACACCCCTCCCTTGGCCAGGCTAAACTGAGCACGTTTTTCTTTCTTTTTCTTATATGTATTTTATTTATTTACTTTTAGAGGGAGAGCGTGTGAGTCGGGGGGCAGGACAGAGGGAGAGAGAATCCTAAGCAGGCTCCATGTCCAGCGGGAAGCCAGATGCGGGGCTTGATCTCATGACCCTGAGATCATGACCTGAGCTGAAATCCAGAGTCAGAAACGTAAACAGCTGAGCCACCCAGGCTCCCCCTGAGCATGTTTTGCAAACAATCTGCAGGCACTCCTTGAAGCTCCCTCTTTCCCGAGAGGCAGGTGACAGGAGTGGCTCTTTTATTCCTACTGTGCAGATGGAGAAACTGAGGCTCAGAAAGGACCAGTTGCCCCGGTGCACATCACTAGTTAGGTTCTGCAGCCATCGGCAAAGCAAACAGACAGAAACGTCCAGTGCTCAGGTGGGGACAGACCAGAGGCGGCCGGGCAGCTACAGTGAGCTGTGAGCTGACCGTGGGCTTCACATCGGGTGTCATGCCTACCACTGGACAGACAGCATCTCACCGAAAACTCACAGCACCCCATTAGGTAGGCGCCTCTCTTAGCATCCCGATTTTATACCCTGAGAGGGACGGGGAATGAGAGGTTAAAGCACTCTGCCTGGGAGCTGGAGATGAGCAGGGTAGAATCGGCACTCAGGTCACTTTCCTCCTGAGAGCCATTTCCCCAGAAGGCGGTGTACAAGTGATGGTGAGCAGTGCACAGAAAAACACTTTTCTTTTATTATTTAGTATATTTACTTTTATATTGTAGTGAAATATACCTAACATAAAATTCATCATTTTAAACATTTTTAAGTGTACGGTTCAGTGGCGTTAAGCCACCATCAACACCATCTGTCCATGTCTGGACTGTTCCCATCTTTCTAAAGGGAAAGGCTGCACCCATGAACTACTTACACCCTAGTCCCCTCCCCCAGCCCCTGGAAACCACCATCTGTCTGTCTCTGCGAGTCTGATTATCCCAGTACTTCATGGAAGCAGGGTCATCCTTTGTCCTTTGTAATGGGCTCATTTCATTGAGCATAATGCCCTCGGGGTTCCACGTTGTAGCTGGTGTCAGAATGTCCTTCCTTGGGCACCTGGGTGGCTCAGTGTGTTAAACCTCTGCCTTCGGCTCAGGTCATGATCTCAGGGTCCTGGGATTGAGACCTGCATCGGGCTCTCTGCACAGCAGGGAGCCTGCTTCTCCCCCTTCTCTGCCTACTTGTGATCTCTCTGTCAAGTAAATAAATAAAATTTAAAGAAAAAAAGAATGTCCTTCCTTAAGGGTAAACAGTATTCCATTGTATGGGTGGACCGCATTTTATTTATCCATTCATCTGTCTCTGGACACTTGGGTTCTTTTCACCTTTTGCTACCGTGTCTAGTGCTGCTATGAACATGGGAGTTCGAGCCCTGGCTTTCAGTTATCTTATATACCCAGAAGTGGAGCAGAATTGTAATTTTATTCTTCAATTTTTGAGGAAATGCTATACAGGGTTTTTTTTTTTTTATGTTTTAAGTTTGTATTTAAATTCTAGCTAGTTAACATACAGTGGAATATTGGTTTCAGGACTAGAATTTTGTGATTTATCACTTACATCCAATACCCACTGCTCATCAGAGCAAGTGCCCTCCTTAATGCCCATTCCCCACTCACCTCCCTCTGTCCAAGGCAATCTGTTCTCTAGGGCTAAGAGTCTCTTACACTTGTTTCCCTCTCAGTTTTTTTCTCCTTCCTTCAAAAGAGATGTGTTCATCTCTTTTGTTTCTCATATTCCACATTATCAGTGAAATCATATGGTATTTGCCTTTCTCTAACTGACTGGCTTCGCCATACTGTTTTTAATAGTGTTTGACATTCTCACCAGCAACTCCCAAGGCTTCTAATTTCTCCACATTCTAGCCAACACTTGTGTTTTTATGATGGGCCTCCCAGTGGGTGTGGGGTGGTATCTCATTGTGCTTCAGGTTTCCATTCCCAATGATCAGTTGATGTTGTGCATCTCTTCAAGCAGTTATTGGCCATCGTGTATCATTTTTGAAGAGATACCTATGCAAGCCCTTTGCCCGCTCTTTAATCAGGTTGTTTCTCTGATGTGGAATTGTAGGTTTTCCTTATGTATTCTAGATATTAACTCCTTATCAGAGACATGATTTGCCAGTATTTAATCCATTTCGTGGGTTGCCTTATCACTGTTAATGGTGTCCTTTGATGCACAGAGGTGTTTAATTTTGATATTGTCCAGTTGATGCATTTTTGTTGTTGTTGACTCTGGTTTTGGAGTCGTATGCAAGAATCTGATGTCATGATGATTTTCCAGATTTTTTCTAATAGTTAATGTATTTGCTTTAAAATATTAAAATAGTGAGCACTATAAACATCATATAACAGATGTTTTATATTATTTTTAGTTTAAAAAATTGACGGTATTAATTTAAACAAACATACTAAGTAGGTAATAGCAGAGCTTTGTATACATATTGTAATTGGTACCCAAATGATTGGTGTTCGGTAAGCAGTGTATCACACTAACTTGTGATCTATTAAATATATATCTATTTCTGTACACAGTGTTAAAGAAAAAATTATTCATGACACTTGACATGAAGGTAAGGCAGACTTTATTCAGGGGAATCACTGTGACAGTTTTTTTCCTAACAGTTAATGTGTTATGACAGTTATAGGAATTACTACATTGGAGTTTTGCAGCAGGAGAGGAAGAATAGATCAATTCCCAGTACAAAGAAGGGTAGGAATTTATAGCCAAGGAGTGTGATCAGGGCAGGGGAAAGCTGGTGGGTGAAAAGTTACTAGGAGGAAACTTTGGGGTGGGGTGAGGGGCAATCCTTTCTAAATCAACCGAAAGGGATTCTCGCTGAAGGCAGGCCGGGTGATCAGCCATCACCTGGGGGATGTGCGGAACCAGGAGCCCCATCGCGTACTGAGGCTGATCAGGTATCAAGGGTCGGGGATTCTGGCAAACTGACTTAGCCAGACCCCACCCTGTCCCGGCGCCCTGCCCTCCGCACACCAGCTTTACTCCCCGCCGGCCGCGGCTCGGTGACCTGCCGCCGCCGTCCAGCCACTGCCGAAGGCTCGGCTCAGGCAGGTGTTTGTTAGTAGGAGGGTCAGACGGCGCGCCCTGGGCAGGGGCTGCCCGCTCCCGGCCCGGCTCCCGGAGGACGCGGGCTCAGCGCAGCGGCGGGCGGCGAGGCCTCCACTGCCCCTCCGCACAGCCCCCCAGCGGGCCGAGAAAGCCCCGCGCGGGTCAACGCCCCCCGGAGGCCCGGGGACCGCCCCACGGCCGCAGCCGCCCGGAAGTGAGGCCAGCTCCCCGGGACTACAGCTCCCAGAGACCCGCTCCCTCGCCCAAGCGGATTGGCTCGCTGCGCCCTCCATCAGCCACCCGCCGCAGGAAGACGCCTGCCGACGGCGCTGAGCGACCAATCACGGGAGCGAGGAGGCGGGCGCTCTCCCGGCCGATCCGCCGCCCGTAGACCAGGCGTGGCGGGACGCTGAAGGAGTGGGTTCTGCCGGGGGGTCGCAGAGGTGACAGGCCGGCCCTCGGAAATGGTGAGCTGGGACAGAAGCGCCCTTCCGCCTAGGAGACGCTGGTCTTCGCTGCGCCGGCCCGGGCGGGTTTCGCCTCGCCCCCGTCTCTCATTGGCTCCCCCGGGACACGTGGGGGAAGGAGGCGTGGACACGGCGGCGTGGGCCGGCGGCCGGCGGCCGGCGGGATGAGAGGCCCGCGGACTTGGGCCCGGGCCGGATGGACACCGTGGTGCTGGGCCGGTGGCGACGGCGGAGGGCGGAGGAGCTTCAGGTTCCGGGGGACGCGGTGAGCCCCGGGGCCTGGGCGTGAGGGCCGGGAGGGCGGAGTCCCTGGGCGTGCCGCTCTGGGCCTTGCGGCTCCCCGGGGGCCTTCCCGGAGGCGGCCGGGCCGGGGTCGCGCCCGCGCCCGCGTCCGCCTGGCGGGCCGGGTGAGGCCGGGACCCAGGGGCGGGGTCAGGGGCGGGGCCGCGCCTGCGCGGAGATGCGGGAGCGCGAGCGGCTAGTTCCGCGCTGTGGGTGGGACCGGGCCGGTGTCCTCCGCAGTGTCCTGACCCGCGCGCGGGCCCGGGGTGTGCGCGCTGCTGCTCCTGGGTCGCGCCCCCGCGTGCAGGCGCCGGGCTGGGCGGGTGGGGCTGCGGGGTGGAGGACACGCCCGGCTGGAGTGCTTCGAGCGGAGAGAACGGGGGACGTGAGGTGGCAGGTGGTGGGGCCCCGATCAAGGTCCGGCGGGAGCGGGACCAGCGTGACGGGGCCTGCGGGAGTCTGGGGGGAAGCAGGATGGGAGACAGGAACTCCTTAGCCTTTTCGGGAGCTGGAGGAGGTCCCGTGGGGTCGGAGCGGGGCTCGGTGGCTTCCAGTCTGCTCGCGGATCGGCTGGCTCTCACCCCACCTTCACTCCGCCGTTCCCGGCGGACAGCGCCCCGGAGCCGCCCGCAGACCCCGCGTCTGAACCCAGTTTCCTCTGCACCTGCCGGGGGTCTGACGCCCGCGTAACGCAAGCACTGTTTTCTCCTGCTTTGCGCAGCGTAAGAGGAGTGGCTAGTCTCCTTCCCTGCGCGAGCGTCCTCACCCCCACTGCCTGGCCACCAAGCCAGTGCCACCTACGCCCTGTCACAGAAGCACCGCACTTCCAGGGTCCATGTTACCAGGGCACAGGCTCAACTTCTGCAAAGGACGCTTCAAACCACATTGGCTCCAACAAGGCGGAGGGCTGGGTGGAATGGGGACCGTAAATACCCGGCTGGGACTGGGGCTGCCCAGATCAGAGACACCCAGGGACCTAGATTCCTCCTGGCGCCTGCACTCCCCAGTGTTGTCCTCTTACGGGAGGTCAGCGCTGGGTCATCACTCCAGTGCTCACATTCCGGACGCTGGGAGTAAATGGTAAAGTGACATGATCATACTGACGTTTTAAGAGCTTATTCTGGGAGCTCTGGGGAGAGTGAGGCGGGTGGTGGTCAGAGTGAAGGCCGAGAGGCGAGGGTCTGGATTCCGAGAGCTGAAGGCTTGGACAGAGACGACAGTGAGACAGTGAACGGGCTGGCTCCCAGGGCTGTGACTGGAGCACCTGGGAGGACAGTGGTGCTGTTACTGAGAGAAAATTGGTGTGGATCTGCAGGAGAAAAGGAGCTGCACTTGGGGCAGGCTGCATTTTCCGTCTTTGGGACATTTAGCAGAGGTTAGAGTTACTGCCGCTCATTGAATGTTACCAGGCGGGTTCTCTGAAGTTCACAATAACCTGTTACTGTTCCCATATTACAAGTGAGGAAGCTGAGGTGCAGAGAGGTTAATCAGCTGGCTCGAGGGTATACAGCTGGTAGGGAAGTAGGGCTTCGACCGCTGTCTGCCTCCAGAGCCTGTCCTCTCAGCTACTGGACTCTGTAGCCTCCCCCATGGGGCTTCGCAGCAAAGTCCTTATTGATGGGAAAGGAAGAAAGGCTTAGAGGTGAAACCTTGAATGGTCTTTCAGATTGCAGTGCTGAAACGAAGTGCCCCGCTTGAGGCTACAGTATGTCCCGGCCCTTGCCCAGGAGTAGTGAGCTCAGTGTCTAACTGCCAGGGTGTGTATGGCCTCTTAATCCAATAGAGTCCTTGTTTATATTGTCGTGTGCCTTGATCTTTGATCTAATAATCCAGATGGAGTTCAATAAAGTATCCAAGTCCTTGCTCCATGTTTTCTGTTCTCTCTCTTTTTCTCACACATACAGGCCCCCTTCCAGAATTTGGTTCCGTGCAAAGTGCGTTTTCTAACTCCGTTCACAGATTAGTGGCTCTACACCCTGTGCATTATGACCACCAGTGGAGTTTTAGAAACTGCAGCTGCCAGGACCCATCTCTGTAATAGCTTCACAAGCAGTTCTCAGAGCCAGAGGCAGCCACCCCCGCTCATCCCTCGAGTGTCCTGACTGTGGGAAGGGTGCCTTATGAGGTCACATGTGGAGCACTTAAGTATCAGTAGGCTTATCACTTCTGTTAGGTAGACACGTTTTGAGCACCTGCTGTATAGCAAGCAGTATTCTGGGCTCTGCAGAAAGAAAAGGGAAATTCTTGGTTAGATTGACCCTGAGACTTGGGGGCATCAGGTGTGTGGCTTGTTCAGGCCCCCTGCCCACAGCACAGTCACCGCACTACCTGTTCCAGAAGGAAAGCACGTGCTCAGAATACCTCAGAGTCGTGAATGCTCAGCCTGTACCATCCGTGAGGACGCTCTTTCCAGACGACCTTTATAAAAAGCCAGTTCCCTGGGAGAGAAGCACCCAGAATGTCTCCGCTCACAATTGAATTGGTATCTTTTCCGGTTTCCTTTGGGTTGATCCAAGATCCCATTTTGCGGCTTTTGATTCCTAGGGAGAAGTGGCCACTTCTCTCTTGTCATTTCCTTTGATTCTTTGTCAGTATCCTGTGGAAATAACATATCAGGGTGCATTAATTGATTGGCTATTGACAGGTTTTTTTGTTTATCACTTGTTTTTTCTTTTGAAAAACATTTTTACCTTAGTATTTTTTTTGGTATGTACTTTTTTTAGTCGAAGTGTAATGTACGTACAGTGTTAAATTAGTTTCAGGTATACAGTGTAATTATTCAAGCACTCTGTACATTACTCAGTGCTCATCACAGTAAGTGTACTCTTTTTTTTTTTTAAGATTTTATTTATTTATTTGACAGAGATCACAAGTAGGCAGAGAGATAGAGAGGAGGGGAAGCAGGCTCCCCCCTGAGCCAGAGACCCCAATGTGGGGCTCGATCCCAGGACCCTGGGATCATGACCCAAGCCGAAGGCAGAGCCTTTAACCCACTGAGCATCCCAGTAAGTGTACTCTTAATCCCCTTTTTCACCTGACCTCCCACCCACCGCTTCTGTGACAACCACCAGTTCATTCTCTTTATTTAAGAGGGTTTTTTGGTCTCCTTGTGTTTGTTCCTTTGTTGTTTCTTAAGTTCCATATATGCAAAAGCATATGGTATTTGTCCTTTGCTGGCTGACTTATTTCACTTAGCATTGTATCTTCTAGGTCAGTCTGTGATGCAGATTGCGAGACCTCCTTTTTTGTGGCTAGGTGATGTTCTGTTGTGTGTATATGCTACATCTTCTTTATCCATTCATCTATGGATGGACACTTGGGCTGCTTTCATATCTGGGCTTTTGTTGATGCTGCTGCTGTAAACATAGGGGTGCATGTATCTTTTTGCATTAGTGTTTTCATTTTCTTTGGGTAAATAGCCAGGCGTGGGATTACTGGATCATATAGTGATTTTGCGGAACCTCCATACTGCTGTCTGTAGTGGCTGAACCAGTTTGCATTCCCACCAGTGGTGTACAAGGGTCCCTTTTTTCCCATATCCTCACCAGCACTTGTTATTTCTTGTGTTTTTTATTTTAACCATTCTGACAGGTGTAAGGTGATAGCTCATTGTAGTTGTGATTTGCATTTCTGTGGTGATTAGTGATGTTGAGTATCTTTTCATGTGTCTGTTGGCCATTTGTGTGTCTTTGGAAAAAATGTCTATTCATGTCCTGCCCATTTAATTGGATTATTTGGGTTTTTTGGTGTTGAGTTGTATGAGTTCTTTATATATTTTGGAAATTATCCCTTTATTGTATATATCAATTGCAAATATCTTCTCCCATTCAGTAGGTTGCCTTTTCATTTTATTGGTTGTTTCCTTTGCTGTGCAAAAGCTTGTAATTTTTTTTTTTAAGATTTTATTTATTTATTAGTTAGAGCGAGCACAGGCAGACAGAGAGGCAGGCAGAGGCAGAGGGAGAAGCAGGCTCCCTGCCGAGCAAGGAGCCCGATGTGGGACTCGATCCCAGGACGCTGGGATCATAACCTGAGCCGAAGGCAGCCGCTTAACCAACTGAGCCACCCAGGCGTCCCAAAAGCTTTTAATTTTGATGTAGACCCAACAGGTTATTTTTGCTTTTGTGATCCTTGCCTCAGGAGACAGCAGCTTCTTACTAGATGTCTAAAAGGTTGCTGTTGCCTGTGTTTTCTTCTAGGATTTTTATGGTTTCAGGTCTCACACTCAGGTCTTGAATCCATTCTGAATTTATTTTTGTATATGATGCCAGCAAGTGATCCAGTTTCATGGTTTTGCATGTAGCTGTCCAGTTTTCCCAACACCATTTGTTGAAAAGGCTCTCTTTGCCCCATTGCGTATGCTTGCCTCCTTTGTCATAGATTAATGGACCATATAATTGTGGTTGTATTTTTGGGTTCTCTAGTCTGTTCCATTGATGTCTGTGTCTTGTTTTTGTCTCATCAAAAACAGTCTCATGCTGTTTTGATTACTATAGCTTTGCAGACTATCTTAAAATCTGGGTTGTGGTAGCCCCAGCTTTGTTCTTCTTTCTCGAGATTGTTTTTGCTATTTGGGATCTTTTTTGGTTTCCTACAAATTTTAATATTATTTTTTTTAGTTCTGTAAAAAATGTTCTTAGTATTTTGGTAAGGATTGCATTAAATTTGTAGATTGTTTTGGGTAGTATGGACATTTTAACAATATTGGTTCTTCCCGTTCATGAGCATAAAATATCTTTCCATTGGTTTGTGTCTTTAATTTCTTTCTTTCCTTCTTTTTTTATTTTTATTTAATTTTTTTTTTTAGATTTTATTTATGTATTTGACAGACGGAGATCACAAGTAGGCAGAGAGGCAGACAGAGAGAGAGGAGAAAGCAGGCTTCCCGCTGAGCAGAGAGCCCGATTTGGGGCTCCATCCCAGAACCCTGAGATCATGACCTGAGCCACCCAGGCGCCCTTTCTTTTTTTAAAATGTACTTTAAAAAAATATATATTTTATTTATCTATTTGTCAGAGCGAGAGAGTGAGCAAGCGCACAGGCAGGGGAAGCAGCAGCAGAGGGAGAAGCAGGCTCCCCGCTGAGCAAGGACCGGATGCGGGACTCGATCCTAGGACCCCGGGATCATGACCCGAGCCAAAGGCAGCTGCTTAACCCACTGAGCCACCCAGGCGCCCCCTGTTTGTGTCTTTAATATCTTTCATCCGTTTTGTAGTTTTCAGAGTACAGGTCTTTGACCGCTTTGGTTCAGTTTATTCCTAGGTGTTTTATTATTTTTGGTGCAGTTATAAATGGGATTAATTTCTCTTTCTGCTACTTCCTTATTAGTGTATAGAAGTGCAAGAGATTTCTGCGTATTTTGTATCCTGAGGCTTTACTGATGTTTTTGATGCAACTGGGGAGATTCTGAAATGAATAAATTATAAAGTTCCAGTCTACCATTTTCACCAGTTCTTGGTGTTATGAATAGTCGCCTCTAAAGTCGAGGGCTGAGGATGACTCACATCCTCTCCGCTCGGTTTATAACTTTCCGACCTGCCTTTCTAATACTTGAAAAATTCCCCAGTGAACGAAGCTGGTCCTTGTCAGCAAAACCACGTAGACGTGTTGGCGGCCTTCGCGCCGCTCGGGGGCCTGCGGGGTCCGCGCTGGAAGGACAAGTGCAGAGTTGAGCCGGCGCCCTGCTGGGAGGCCCTGCTGGGAGGCCCTGCCGGGGGCGGGCGGTGGAGCCGTCGCGGGCTCCTGGGGCCGCTCCGGCGTCAGCTCTGCGTCTCCGCGCCGCCGCCCGCTCGGGGCCGGGCCGTTGCCGGGTTTGGGCGGGTTCCCTCCTGTGTGGCCCGTCCTGGCCGACGGACGCGGGGCGGGTCGCCGAGGACACGAAGCGGGACGCGCTGGCCGCGCCCTCCCTGCTGCTCTCACGGCCGCGCCGTGCTCCTGGCAAATGCGGACCCCGCGGGCCCTCTGCGCGCCCTGTCACCGCCGTCGCCGGCCCGGCTGCGGCCCTCGTTCCTGTCGGGGCGCTCGACGTGGGCAGCGCGCGATTCGGCGCTTCTCGGCGACCTGCAGCGCTGGAGCCGCCACCGCGATCGGGATGCCCCCGTCCCGTCGGCTGGGCCCGTGTCGCGGCTCCTGTATTCATGTTCCCGGGTCCGCCGGCTCCGCAGGGCTCCCGCGACGGGACGCTCCCGGGCCGTCCCTCGCAGCTGCCCCTCCCTGGCGCGCCTTCCTGCTCCTCCGACGTGCATCGGGCCCCGCAGCCGGGACCTTCTCGCCACTCCCCTGCGCGAATCCGCCCCCTTCTGTGCGCCTCGGACCTCGCAGGGCTGGGGTGGGGCTGCTGTGCGCAGTGCTGCGTTGGGAGCAGGCGCGGGCTGGGTGGGCTCCCGGTCTCCTCCCCAGCCGCGGAGCCCGGGTGGCCGGCGGGTGCTGCCCGAGCCGCCCCGTCCCGCTGGCGGCCTGGAGAGGGCGCCGGTGAGTCCGCGTTCGCAGCGTCCTGCTTCCCGCCTGGAGAGGGCGCCGGTGAGTCCCCGTTCGCGCGTCCCGCTGGCGGCCTGGAGAGGGCGGTGGTGAGTCTGCGTTCGCCGCGTCCCGCTGGCGGCCTCGAGAGGGCGCCGGTGAGTCCACGTTCCCCGCCGGTGGTCGGTCCCTCCAGAGCCTGTGCAGTTGGGGTCTCTGTGATTCTGGCCTGCGCTTCCCTAAGGACCTGCTCGTGAACAGCTTTTCATGTGCCTTCTCATCACTGGTAACTTTCTCGGTGAATTATTCAGAACTTTTGCTCGTATTTAAAAACAGCTTTGTTGGTAATTTACATACCATAAAGTTCACTCTTTTAAAGTGCACAGGTTAGTGGCTTTAATCTGTTTACAGAGCTCTGTAAATATCTCCGCGATCCAAATAAAGAACTTTCATGACCAGAAAGAAACCGGGTTCCAGGGGGCGGTCACTCTCTTCCGCCCTCCCCAGCCCTTAGCAGCTACGACTGACCTTCCGTCTCTGTCGGTCCTTCTGTGCCAGACAGTTGGGACACACAGAATCACGGTCTGTCCCGACTGGCTCCTTTCACTTGGTCTAATCGCGTTTTTGAGGTTCACCCCCGTGGACACATGGATCCGTGTCTTCTCCCTTTCTGTTGGTGAATGATACGCCCCGATGCGGCTCGTCCCCATTTTACCGTGCCTCAGATCATGGACGTTTGGGTCGTTGGCACTTCTGAGACTTGACGGAACGCTGCGGTGAACATCCACACGCAAGCGTTCGCCTGCACGCCTGTGTTCCTTTCTCTTGGGCGGTTATTTAGGTGTGGAGTTGCTGGGTCGTATGGTAACCAGGTGCTTAACATTTTGAGGAGTGGCCCAAGTGTTTTCCAGAGTGTCTGCACCATTTACGTTCCCACCAGTGTGGAAGGAAGCTTCTCGTCTCTCCACACCCTTGCCAACACTGGTTACTGCCTCTTTCTCATGGTAGCCATCCCGGGGAACTGCTCTCCCATTGTGTTTTTGATTGGCATTTTTCTAACGACAAATGATGTCAAATGTCTTTTCACGTACTTTTGGGACTTTTGTATATCTTTGTTGGGGAAATCACTATTCAAATCCTTTCCTCACTTAAAAATTATGTCATCTTGTTGAATTGAAAGACTTCTCTATATGTTCTGGATGCATGTCTTTTAACGTACAGATGATGTCTGAACATTTTCTCCAAGAATGTGGCTTGTCTTTTTACTTTCTTAATGCTGCCTTTCAACGCCCACAAAGTTTTGGATATTGATGAAGTCCAATTTATTAACTTGGTTCTTTGTAGATCATGTTTTTCTAGTTGTATCGTAGAATTCTTTACATAAGATCACAGAGATCTTGTCCTATGTTCCCCTCTAAAGTGTTTATGCTTTTTGCACTTATGTTTAGCTCTCTGATCCCTTTGTGTTAGTGTTTGTGTATGGTGTGTAGGTAGGGCCCTAAGTTTCTCCTTTTGCTCATGGACCTTGAATCGTGCCGATACGGTTTCTGATGAAGACTGTGCTCTCTCCAGTGAATTGTCTTGGTGCTTTTGTGAAAGATCAGTTCACAGTAAATGTACTGGTTTATTTCTGGGTTCTCTGTGCTGTTCCGTTGATCTGTATGTTTATCCCTATGCCAGTAACACACTGTCTTGATTATTGTAGATCTTTTTAAGTTTATATTAACTTTTGAAATTTTTTCATACATGGTTTGGTTTTTAGTGCTTCTTTGGTTTTATTTTTCAGTCTTATCTCCCCAGTTAGACTGAATGCCACTGAAGCCCCATCTCTGTCCTTTCAGATCACCAGATTCCACACAAGTTAGTTCAGGTTTTTGGATTTCATTTTTCTCATCTACAAAACAGAAGTAAAGTTACTTACCCTTCCTATGTCATGGCGTTGTTAAGAGGATCCAATGAAGTAACCAATGTGGAAACGTCCCTAAACTGTAGTTTTTATAATTGTGCGTGACCTTTATGAGTCCCAGCTGTGGTGGGTAAATTTGTATACCTGGTTTCCTAAGATCCTTCACTTTAATCAGGAGTGTGACTGTGGTTTATGGTGGACTTCGTAAATCTCGAGAGCCTGCACTTGATCCTCCATAGGTCTAGTAAGTTCGTTCACGTTTTTTACTTTAATTGGATGTATGAGCATGGCTCCCCCCCCCCCCAGTTGTCTTCCTCTAGGTCGCTAGCCCACTGGGAATTAAGTTGTCACTCTTGCTTTTGACTGTGGTCTTAGACTGCTTCTTTTCCCTAAACCTCCCCATGTCCTAACCAGATGGGGTGGGGGTATGGGCTGGGAAGCCCACGTATGGTAGGCCGACACGTCTTCCAAAAGTGGTCGCAGCCGAGTAAAGCACAGCATCAAGATGTAAGTAAGATCCATGTGGTCAAAGTTTCAGCATGCCCTAAGAGTGTGGAGTAGAGAGGAGGAACCCTAACTTCTTGTCCTTGTAGTGGACTCTGTGTTGGGTGTCACCGTGCTCAACCTCTCAAGAAAGCGGACCTCCCAAGAGGGCAAGGTCGTTCTCCACACCACAGTGTTACTGAAGGTGACTCTGGGCCTGGTGGACCTGTGTTTTCTCTCTGACGGTCTGCAGGCCTTATTAATCTTGTTGTTCCAGCATTAATGGTTCGGTATTCAGAGCTGGTGGACACCTACCCCTGCTCCTCCAGCGAAAGTGAACTTCTCTACTGAACTATGCAGCCTCACTCCACCACTGTTTCTGGTAACTAGGACTCAATTAACCAGCGTTACACATTGCTAGTGCAAATGGTCTTTAGAAAAAAGGCCATCAGTCATAGAAATGCCCACAATATGTACAGAATGAAAGATTAGATGTGTGTATGTGGAGAGACTCACCCTTAAACTGCATTCTGAGTTCGAGTGATTTACATCCGTATTCTATGTATGCTTAGCTCGTGTACTAGCGCATGCATTAAAGATGCTTAGTTCAGGGTGTTTAATTTTTTAAGAATCCATTTTCTTGCTGTGCACATTGGGGAGAATACAGGGTGCTTTTTTGTTGACATTTCAGGAGGTTGGCATCTTTTTTTCCTCCACATCCCTCTGGGGCATAGGGTGGAGGAACAGGTTTCCAGAGGTGGCCCGGGGCTGTGTTCTGTGAGCTTGTGTCACCTCTTTTGGCTCACCAGTGTGTGCCAGGTGCCTCGTGAAGACATCCCCAGTCTGTTTTCTACACTTCTGTTGAATCGTGAAGCCTGTGACACTCCTCCCTTCCCTGCTCATCCAGCTGGGCCTCATCACTTTTAAGAAAGGAGAAAGTCCACAGCAACAAAGGTGGGCTTGCACCTCCTCACTGGAGGGCACCTTGTTTTTGCTGACACCTGCCAGAGTTTTGTTCTGTCACTGAGGCAGCACAATATATATTTTATATTTTAATTTATGCATCTTATCAGGTGTCTTCTCCCAGCCAACCGTGTTTCTGTTTCCAGTGTTCTCTGGTGAGGTTGCTCTTCGATTGATACTCAATTATTGTTAAGTAATGGGGTCTTTGTGTGTGCTCGGGATTTTAATTTTGTTTACACAGTGCAAGTGTCTTCATAGTTGGGTGGTAAATCTTCGTCTGCCTTTATGAAGGCTGACATAGCCTCTCTAGGAGGGAATAAAATGAACCATGCAACACAATCCTAGAGTTAAATGTCTCCGCAGGCTTTATTTCCTTTGGTCCAGGCCAATCCATAATAACTGGACAATTTGCCAAGTAAGTGTCTAGGTCAGTAGCACATGCAGTCATCTCTCAGTAATCTGCCGTAAATAGCAGAAAACATGAATAATTTAATCCACTCAGCTGGTCAGGAGCCCCCAAGCAGGCAACCCCCAAGTCTCCTAAAGGAGCCCAGCTCTTACTGACCACCTACATACCAGCATGATTCCCCCTTTTGCCTGCCACCGGGTGTGGGGACCCAATTCCCCAACCACCTGAGCCACTTAAAGAATGTCGGCTTGTTGCCACAGATGAGCACATTTGCTGACTTAACGTGCCGGGTGTCCCTTGACCCCGCAGAGAAATGGTTCCGAATGCACTTCTAGCATTTGAGGGGTCATCCAGAAAGTACGGATTCTAGCTCGGACTCTCCCGCCCGTGCCTCTCTGCTTTCCTTTCTGGCCAGTCTGGTGTTCCTCGGAAAAGAGCAGGGGAATGACACTACTGTCAGCCCGCTGCGGTGTTACGTGCGTGAAGCCTGCGTGTACCGTGACTTATTTGGGCTTATTTTATGTTTCCACTTTCTCCGGCGGCCCGGGTGGTGGGGGTAGACCAGGTTAACCCACTGTACTTGTGCTGACAGTGTGAGGATCATGTCCCGAGTAACCGGAGACCCAGGTCCTTGGTCTCCCTGGGTGTTCTCCTCCGCCTTGGGCAGGGCGCGGAGGGCTGCGTTCTTTGCAGACGTCTTGAGGGTGGTTAGTAGGATTACTGCAGTATCCAGGACAAGAAGGACTGGACGTACTCCGACGGACCAGAAGACCACACAGATGTCAAATTAAGGAGCCCTTCCAGGTAAAGAAGAACCCTCAGAGAGCACCAGGGCTGGGGCAGCTGCTTCATGCAGAGAAGATGCGGGGGCAGTGGAGGATGCCTACCTCTCTCGGATCCGCCACGCCATGTGGCCACTGCACTTGTTCCACTAGGTGAGTTTCTTCCTTGCACACGCACTGGCGGAGCCATGGAGGGCGGTCTCCGTTGTGGGGGCCACTTGGCTTTGGCATATTTTTTATGGTTTATTTTAAGAGGGGTATTGACAGTTTAGAAACTCGAGAGCAGGGTGTCTCGGATAGGAAGAGTCTGGAAAACATCTCAGGTATGGGATAGCGAAGGCTGCAGGAATGGTTGGTTGGAGAGAGGAAAACTTCATGAGTACCTGAGTGCGATCTGCAAACATCTGGAAGGATGTTTATCTCCTGCCTGAGGGACTATTTATTTTACGTTGCTCAAGAGGGAAAAATTGGAATCAGTGTGTTGAGATCACGGGAAAGCAGTTTGGCTTAAATCAGTATTTCTAGAAGTGTGGTACACATACCACCAGGGGAATGTGAGATTTTTTTTCCTTCATTTTTAAAAACTTTATTTCTAAGTAGTTACAGATTTACAGAAAGGGTCCCCCCAAATATAATGGCGAGAATTCAGGTATACCGTCAGCTAAACAACTTTCGTAATGTTAGTATAGTGAACACACTGTGAAATCAGCCCCGGTGAGGAGCTGCGAAGACGCTAGACCTTCTCCTGTCTCCCCTGTTTTCCCATAACAGCCCTTCTCTGACCTGGATGGAATCCAGGGTCCACACTGCATGTGGTTCTTGTGCTTCTCGGTCTTTTCCAATTTGTGGCACTAATTGCCACAGGGTCATGCCAAGGCTTGATCTTGACACTTTTAATGGGTGGTGGTCAGTTATTTTGTAGAGTGTCACGCGGTCTGGGTTGTCTCACGTTTTCTGTGATTAATGAAGGCCACGCGTTTGGCATGAAGACCACAGAGGTGACACTCCACCTTCTCAGTGCATCAGGTCAGGGATTCGCCATGCCTGTCCTTACTGCTCGTGTTGACCTTGTCCCTCCATGGAGGTGATTTCAACCACTGTGAAGCCACCATCTTTCTCTTTGTAATTAATGAAAACCTTGGAGGAGATGCTTTGAGGCTGTGCCAATATCCTATCTCTCCTTAAACTTTTGCCCAGTGATTCTTAGCATCTCCTGGTAAATCTTGTTTGAAAAAACTTTCACTGTGGTATTTACTTAATGGTGGTTTTGTGTTTTCCTCACTCCTTTCCACTTGTTAATTAGAATTCCACTGAAAAGGAGAACACAATCTCTTCCCCCCAGTGAAGTATTCATTTGTTGATGTCAAGGTTAGACTCACAGGTATTTATTTTATTCTCTAGATTACAATCCAGTGCTCTGGTTACTTATTTTATTGCCTAGGTTCCAGCTTTGGCTGTTGGGAACTCCTTCAGGATGGCGTGGCTTCGTCTTTTTGACGTGGCCTCATCCTTTTTCAAAAAACTTACTTGGGGTGACACAAAATGTCTCAGGCTCATCTCATGCTTTGCCTGTTCGAGGCCTGATCCAGCCCCTCTCCATGGAGCATAGGTTCCTTTAGCGGGAGAATGGTAGTTAGAAAGTAGTGTTTATGCGCTAGGTATAGTGCTACCAGTAGGATGCCACCAGTCACAGCAGACACAGCTAGAAAGCTTATGTATTGGTGTGGGTGCTTGCCCTAGCGTGTAAGTACTCGTACCTGTGCTTCATATTACGTGCATATCCACACAGCTGCGCTCCTTCGCCGCTGTCTGGATATGTACTGAGAACTGCGTTCATGCTGACTTCCAGTCTGGATCCAGCATCCCTGGGTTCTTTTTCTTTTCTTTTCTTTCTTCCTTCCTTTCTTTTTTTTAAAAAAAGGATTTATATAGAAGGAGGAGGAGAGAGGGAGAGAGACACGTTCAAGCAGACTCTACACCCAACATAGAATCCAATGTGGGGCTTGATCTCACGACCCTGAGGTCATGACCTGAGCCAAAATCGGGACTTAGATGCTCCGCCAACTGAGCCACCCAGGCCCCACCACTGGGTTCTTTAACAGCCTCCTCCCTTCCCTTACTTGTAACTTGTCTCTTCAACAGAGAGAAATCTGGCTCTCCTTATTCGCAGTGTGTTTTCTTATTTATTCAGTCCTAGTTTACCAATAAAATAGTTTCAAAGTTGCTAATCTCTGAGAACCAGATTTGCTAACTAGAGTCAGTATTTGCATACAGCTCTTTCTTGTCCGTAGACTTAAGAGTTTCTAGGGAAAATAGTATTTTCCAGAATTACTGAGGCTAGTTCTGCATTTCAGCGTGACTCTGTTATCTGTTTGTAGCATAGTTTCATTTGTTATCATTTGTGTTCCATTTGGGTCTGATGTCCTGGTTGATTTCAGTTTGGTACTTCTTCTAGGGTATGTGAAGTGTTACTGCAGTTCTGAGACTAGAGCTTTGGAAGAATTTGCACTGAGTGTCTGCCCCCACCGCATACCCGTCGTCCCCCTTCCTTCTTACCTTTTCCCAAATCTGCCGTCCGTGGGAAAGCAGTCTTTAGTTCTTGGCATTTCCTCCCTGTCTTTCCTTTGTCCGGATGAGCAGACAGGGGCGGGTGTTCTCACCCCACTTCTTTTTTCTTCTCTTGTGTATAATTTATTTTCTTTTCTTTCCCAAAGATGTAGAGAACAAAATTAATAGGAGACAAGGAAAGGAAGTGAGAAACTTAAAAGAAACTTGACAAGAAGGGAAAATTCCATCTCTGAAATCTCCTAGCATTTACAGAAGTCCCTGATTAATTTTAAGTTTGGAGCCCTGAAAGCTGTATTTCTTTTTTTTTTTTTTAATTTTTTAAATTAACATATAATGTACTATTAGCCCCAGGGGTACAGGTCTATGAATTGCCAGGTTTACAGACTTCACAGCACTCACCATAGCACATCCCTTCCCCGATATCCATAACCCAACCATCCTCTCCCTACCCCTCTCCCCCTGGCAACACTCAGTTTGTTTTGTGAGATTAAGAGTCTCTTACAGTTTGTCTCCCTCCTGATCCCATCTTGTTTCATTTATTCTTTTCCTACCCCTCCAAACACCCTGTTCCTCTCAACTTCCTCATATCAGGGAGATCATATGATAATTGTCTTTTTCTGATTGACTTACTTCGCTAAGCATAATACCCTCTAGTTCCATCCATGTCACAAATGGCAAGATTTCATTTCTTTTGATGGCTGCATAATATTCCATTGTATATATATATACCACATCTTCTTTATCCATTCATCTGCTGATGGACATCTAGGTTCTTTCCATAGTTTGGCTATCGTGGACATTGCTGCTATAAACATTCAGGTGCACGTGCCCCTTCAGATCACTACATTTGTATCTTTAGGGTAAATACCCAGTAGTGCGATTGCTGGGTCATAGGGTAGCTCTATTTTCAACTTTTTGAGGAATCTCCATGCTGTTTTCCAGAGTGGCTGCACCAGCTTGCATTCCCACCAACAGTGTAGGAGGGTTCTCCTTTCTCCGCATCTTTGCCAACATCTGTCGTTTCCTGACTTGTTTATTTTAGCCATTCTGACTGGTGTGAGGTGGTATCTCATTGTGGTTTTGATTTGTATTTCCCTGAGGCCGAGTGATGTGGAGGACTTTTTCATGTGTCTGTTGGCCATCTGGATGTCTTCTTTGAAGAAATGTCTGTTCATGTCCTCTGCCTATCTCTTGATGGGATTATTTGTTCTTTGGGTGTTGAGTTTGATAAATTCTTTAAAGATTTTGGATACTAGCCCTTTATCTGATATGTCGTTTGCAAATATTTTCTCCCATTCTGTCAGTTGTCTTTAGGTTTTGATGATTGTTTCCTTTGTTGTGCAGAAGCTTTTGATCTTTTTTTTTTTTTAAAGATTTTATTTATTTATTTGTCAGACAGAGATCACAAGTAGGCAGAGAGGCAGGCAGAGAGAGAGAGGGGAAAGCAGGCTCCCTGCTGAGCAGAGAGCCTGATGCGGGGCTCAATCCCAGGACCCTGGGATCATGACCTGAGCTGAAGGCAGAGGCTTAACCCACTGAGCCACCCAGGTGCCCCGAAGCTCTTGATCTTGATGAAGTCCCAATAGTTCATTTTTGCCCTTGCTTCCCTTGCCTTTGGCGTTGTTCCTAGGAAGAAGTTGCTGCAGCTGAGGTCGAAGAGGTTGCTGCCTGTGTTCTCCTCAAGGATTTTGATGGATTCCTGTCTCACATTGAGGTCCTTCATCCATTTTGAGTCTATTTTCGTGTGTGATGTAAAGAAATGGTCCAGTTTCATTTTTCTGCATGTGGCTGTCCAATTTTCCCAACACCATTTGTTGAAGAGACTGTCTTTTTTTCCGTTGGACCTTCTTTCCTGCTTTGTCAAAGATTAGTTGACCATAGGGTTGAGGGTCTATTTCTGGGTTCTCTATTCTGTTCCATGGATCTGTGTGTCTGTTTTTGTGCCAGTACCATACTGTCTTGATGATGACAGCTTTGTAATAGAGCTTGAAGTCTGGAATTGTGATGCCACCAACTTTGGCTTTCTTTTTTCAATATTCCTCTTGCTATTCGAGGCCTTTTCTGGTTCCATATAAATTTTAGGATTATTTGTTCCATTTCTTTGAAAAGAATTGATGGGGTTTTGATAGGGATTGCATTAAACTTGTAGATTGCTTTAGGTAGCATAGACATTTGCACACTATTTGTTCTTCCAGTCCGTGAGCATGGAATATTTTTCCATTTATTTGTGTCTTTCTCAGTTTCTTTCATGAGTACTTTATAGTTTTCTGCGTACAGATTCTTTGCCTCTTTGGTTAGGTTTATTCCTAGGTATTCTATGGTTTTGGGTGCAATTTTAAGTGGGATTAACTCCTTAATTTCTCTTTCTTCTGTCTTGCTGTTGGTGCATAGAAATGCAACTGATTTCTATGTATTGATTTTATATTCTGACACTTTGCTGAATTCCTGTACAAGTTCTAGCAGATTTGGAGTGGAGTCTTTTGGGTTTTCACATAAAGTATCATTTCATCTGCAAAGAGTGAGAGTTTCACTTCTTCTTTGCCGATTTGGATGCCTTTAATTTCTTTTTGTTGTCTGATTGCCGAGGCTAGGAGTTCTAGTGCTGTTGAATAGCAGTGGTGATAATGGACATCCCTGCCGTGTTCCTGACCTTAGCGGAAAAGCTCTCAGTTTTTCTCCATTGAGAATGATATTCACGGTGGGTTTTTCATGGATGGCTTTGATGATATAGAGGGGTGTACCTTCTATCCCTACACTTTGAAGAATTTTGATCAGGAAAGGATGCTGTACTTTGTCAAATGCTTTTTTAGCATTTATTGAGAGTATCATATGATTCTTGTTCTTTTTTTTTTTTTTTTTTTAATTTGAGAGAGAGTGAGAGAGAGCATGAGAGGGGAGAAGGTCAGAGAGAGAAGCAGACTCCCCATGGAGCTGGGAGCCCGATGCGGGACTCGATCCTGGGACTCCAGGATCATGACCTGAGCTGAAGGCAGTCACACAACCAATTAAGCCACCCAGGCACCCTGTTCTTTTGTTCATTAATATATTGTATCACATTGATTGATTTGCAGATGTTGAACCAACCTTGCAGTCCTGGAATAAATCCCATTTGGTTGTGGTGAATAATCCTTTTAATGTACTGTTGGATCCTATTGGCTCGTATTTTGGTGAGAATTTTTGCATCTGTGTTCATCAAGGATATTGGTCTGTAATTCTCTTTCTTGATGGGATCTTTGTCTCGTTTTGGGATAAGGTAATACTGGCCTCATAAAATGAGTTTGGAAATTTTCCTTCCATTTCAATTTTTGGAACAGTTTCAGAAGAATAGGAATTAATTCTTCTTTAAATTTTTTTTTAAGATTTTATTTATTTATTAGAGAGAGAGAGTGAGAGCGAGCACAGGCAGAGGCAGAGGGAGGAGCAGGCTCCCCGCTGAGCAAGGAGCCTGATGTGGGACTTGATCCCAGGACTCTGGGATCATGACCTGAGCCGAAGGCAGCTGCTTAACCAACTGAGCCACCCAGGCATCCCTAATTCTTCTTTAAATGTTTGGTAGAATTCCCCTGGTAAGCCGTCTGGCCCTGGGCTCTTGTTTGTTGGGGGACTTTTGGTGACTGCTTCAATCTCCTTACCGGTTATGGGTCTGTTCAGGTTTTCTATTTCTTCCTGGTTCAGTTTTGGTAGTTTATATGTCTCTAGGAATGCATCCATTTCTTCTGGATTGTCAAATTTGCTGGTGTATAGTTGCTCATAATATGTTCTTATAGTTGTTTGTATTTCTTTGGTGTTGGCTGTGATCTCTCCTCTTTCATTCATGATTTTATTTATTTAGGTCCTTTCTTTTTTCTTTTTGATAAGTCTGGCCAGGGGTTTTATCAATCTTATTAATTTTTTCAAAGATCCAGCTTCTAGTTTCATTGATTTGTTCTGTTGTTTTTTTGGTTTCTATTTCATTGACGTCTGCTCTGATATTTGTTATTTCTCTTCTCCTGCTGGGTTTAGGCTTTCTTTGTTGTTCTTTCTTCAGCTCCTTTAGGTGTAGGGTTAGGTTGTGTATTTGAGACCTTTCTTGTTTCTCGAGAGAGGCTTGTATTGCTATATATTTTCCTCTCAGGACCGCCTTTGCTATGTCCCACAGACTTTGAACCGCTGTGTTTTCATTATTTGTTTCCATGAATTTTTTCAATTCTTCTTTAATTTCCTGGTTGACCTATTCATTCTTTAGTGGGATGCTCTTTAGCCTCCATGTATTTGGGTTCTTTCCAAATTTCCTCTTGTGATTGAGTTCTAGCTTCAGAGCATTGTGGTCTGAAAATATGCAAGGAATGATCCCAGTCTTTTGGTACTGGTTGAGACCTGATTTGTGACCCAGGATGTGATCTCTTCTGGAGAATGTTCCATGTGCACTAGAGAAAAATGTGTATTCTGTTGCTTTGGGTTAGAATGTTCTGAATATATCTGCGATGTCCATCTGGTCCAGTGTGTCATTTAAAGCCTTTATTTCCTTGTTGATCTTTTACTTGGATATTCTGTCCATTTCAATGAGGGGGGTGTTAAAGTCCCCTACTATTTTTGTATTATTGTTGATGTGTTTCTTTGATTTTGTTATTAATTGCTTTATGTAGTTGGCTGCTCCCATGTTAGGGGCATAGATATTTAAAATTGTTAGATCTTCTTGTTGGACAGACCCTTTGAGTATGATACAGTGTCCTTCCTCATCTCTTATTATAGTCTTTGGCTTAAAATCTAATTGATCTGATATAAGGATTGCTACCCCAGCTTTCTTTTGATGGCAATTAGCATGGTAAATTGTTTTCCACTCCCTCACTTAATTTTTTTATTTTTTATTTTTTTAAAGATTTTATTTATTTATTTGACAGAGAGGGGTCACAAGTAGGCAGAGAGGCAGGCAGAGGGAGAGAGAGATGGGGAAGCAGGCTCCCTGCTGTGCAGAGAGCCCAATGTGGTGTTCGATCCCAGGACCCTGAGATCATGACCTGAGCTGAAGGCAGAGGCTTAACCCACTGAGCCACCCAGGTGCCCCCACCCCCTCATTTTAAATATGGAGTTGTCTTTGGGTCTAAAATGAGCTTCTTGTAGATAGCATATTGATGGGTTTTGGTTTTTTATCTATTCTGATACCCTGTGTCTTTTGATTGGGGCATTTAGCCCATTTACATTCAGGGTAACTATTGAGAGATAGGAATTTAGTGCCATTGTATTGCCTGTAAGGTGACTGTTACTGTATATTGTCTCTGTTCCTTTCTGATCTACTACTTTTAGGCTCTCTCTTTGATTAGAGGACCCCTTTCAGTATTTCCTGTAGGGCTGGTTTGGTGTTTGCAAATTCTTTCAGTTTTTGTTTGTCCTGGAAGCTTTTTATCTCTCCTTCTATTTTCTTTTTTTTTTAAGATTTTATTTATTTATTTGATAGACAGAGATCACAAGTAGGCAGAGAGGCAGAGAGAGAAGAGGAAGCAGGCTGTCCGCAGAGCAGAGAGCCTGATGCGGGGCTCGATCCCATGACCCTGGGATCATGACCCGAGCCGAAGGCAGCGGCTTTAACCCGCTGAGCCACCCAAGCGCCCTCTCCTTATATTTTCAATGATAGCCTAGCCAGATATAGTATTCTTGGCTGCATGTTTTTCTCATTTAGTGCTCTGAATGTATCATGGCTGTCCTTTCTGGCCTGCCAGGTCTCTGTGGATAAGTCTGCTGCCAATCTAATATTTCTACCATTTTATGTTATAGACTTCTTGTCTTGGGCTGCTTTCAGGATTTTCTCTTTGTCCCTAAGACTTGTAAATTTTACTATTAGATGACAGGGTGTGGACCTATTCTTATTGATTTTGAGGGGTTTTCTCTGTGCCTCCTGGATTTTGATGCTTGTTCCTTTTGCCATATTAGGGAAATTTTCTACAATAATTCTCTCCAATATACCTTCCGTTCCCTTTTCTATTTCTTCTTCTTACTCTGGAATCCCAATTATTCTAATATTGTTTCATCTTATGGTATCACTTATCTCTCGAATTCTCCCCTCGTGGTCCAGTAGTTGTTTGTCTCTCTTTTGCTCAGCTTCTTTATTCTCTGTCATTTGGTCTTCTATATCACTAATTCTCTCTTCTGCCTCATTTATC